>JAMKCH010012674.1:0-59104 GCA_023653785.1 Ophioderma brevispina
TTCAAGCTGGGTGTTTTTCAAATACAACGAAGTTGGTTGGGGCCTTTTCCAGTTTTTGTATGAACAAAATAGCATAGCTTTAGTTTTTTTGGCATTCAAGGTAACTGGTTCTCTTTCTCTCCATCCACGAGTATTTTAGCCAGATCTGCATTGAGAGTGACATTGAAGATCATCTACATTGTTGGATGCATGAAACACTGCAGTTGTGTCGTCAGCATAAAGGTTGATTTTTTGTGCCAGTAGAAGACGACTGTCGTAGGGCTCGTTTATGTAACAATCGTGAATAGAGAGACCAAGTAAGACCCTTGCACTCCAAATTTTACTGCTGCAAGGTTGACAGTACAAAGCAATCAGTGTAATACTCTGGGGTTTCGCTCCCCATTGATACCAAGTAAGCACTACTCATGTTGTGTCCTGTTCCCTTTAAAACCGATAGTTAATCAAAATCCTCAAGTCCGTAACTATCTACCTATCTTACTTTGGGCAGTAAGTTTGAACGATTGATTTCTTCAAAATGGACATTTTAGAAGGTTTTTAGAAAACATGTCCCTCTGGAAAATGTCGGCACTTTCCAACAGGAGGGGGTAAAGTTTCTACAGGGGTAAATTTTAAATATGGTCCCAATAACGTTAAGTATAGCTCAATTGTTGTGTGGTAACAAGGGAGTTAAAATCTATGGTGGATCTGTCTTTAAAAATGATCATTATTGAGATATACAGCAAAATAGGCTAAAGGTCAATGTTATCAGCAAAGGTCAGGTATTTTTAATGGTTTGGATTGCGTTTTAAAAGGTATTTAGGAAATTGATGAAATTAGCATTGAATTAAATCATGTAGGGTATACCTACACTTGATCATTCTGGAATTTTGTCCCCCCATTGAAGTGTGTGGGGCAATTTTCCCCTCCCCTGTAACCACGCGAAGATGCCAAGAGGCAAATCTACCCAACATACTTTACATCAATGTAATTTTATAAATGTTTAAAGATACTTTTAAACCAATCGACACAGTGTATAACCTTGACCTTTAACAGAAAATGTTTTGACTTTGGTTTGTATATGCTTCGGGACCGTTTTCATAATTACAAGGGAGGGGGGGCTTGGGAGAATTTCCAAGTTAGTTTGAAAAAATTCGGGGCAACCCCCCCCCTATTGCCACAAGGTAAAATTCACATCCCCCCCTAACTTGCACAATGAAAATTTAACACCACCCCCCCCCCCCCCCCATTCATACAGTTCGTATCACTTATCGTAATTCTAGGCCTAATGCTTAAGCTCCTGTTCAAATGGTGTCCATTGTTCACACAAGATGTTACAGGCAAAGAAGTTTAATGTATCTGAACTTGGCTTCATTTGTTTATTTCAATTTCATATTTCTTCTCAAAGGCCCCGGGAAAAGGCAAACAAGTTTTCATAACAATAAAAGCCTCTATAGGTATCTGTGATATCAAATACAATGAATATGTTTCACATTACAAAATATACATGGCACTTAATAAATGTCCGGTCCTGTCTTCGCCTTGAAAGTCTTCCAGATCATGTAAGGATTTATGTTGTATTCATCTCCTATCACTATTAAGATCTATGTTATTATTCTTCTTCATCTCATCACTTGTGCTAACCGGCTGCATGACATCGCCCTCTTCACACTTCATACTCACGTCACTTGAGTATTATCTTGTATGAAATATCTCGATCTTGTTGCCAGTAGCGTAAACGTCTTTTGAATATGGGGGGGGTGGGGGGTGGATGACAATTTATGAATGAAACAGGGTTTGCTGAAACGATCGATTACTAGCACATATGCGCGCGAAGCGCGTAAAAGTTTGCCATTTGGAAGCTAAAATCTTTACTGAAATATGGTATGGTATTTTAGAACAAAATGTGTGTGGGAGCGCGCGGAAATTTACATTTTTAAACTATTATGGGAAATATTGAGGTTATTTTTGGTCAAAAACAGATGAACGTAGGCATCAAACATTGGGGGGTGATCGTCTTGACCATCCCCCTCGTCAAAATATTGGGGATCCCCCCGGGATTTTACGCATATCTGCCTGTAGACATGGACAATAACCATTCTGATCTTGTCGTGTCTGTTTCCTGTAGTGTGTAATTTATGATGTTTGAAGATATCTTTTTCACTTTAATAACAGCAGCTTTTTGCAATACTCCCTTGTCTACCGGTTTGTTTCCACTTCGGATTCCATGACTTCCTTATTTTGTATTTCGTGTCTCACTCTCCCCTTTTGGTTGCTCCATGGGCTCTCAGTTCTTTCTTTACCTCATTTCTTTCTTTTCAATTCAGCAAAATTCAAGATGATCTCTTACTATGTTTTTCATTCAATAACTATATGTATTTTGGACTAAATCTCTGTATGCTTTCAATACAATCCCTAAAGAAGGAGTTTTTTTCCGCCAAACATCGATCTTTCAACTTGGCATGCGGATGGAAGTCGTGGCTGTCTTCCTTTTAGCCTCTCTTCACCAGCAATGTGTTAACAGCAGGCAAATGTATCAAGGCTTTCCGATGTTTAAACAAACTGTGCCTCTGTAGGCATTTAGGTCAGAAGTCATGATTTTTTAACATGATTTCGGTGTTATTTGGTTTGAATTTCTTTTCTGTATAGGAGGATAACAATTTTACATGACCCCCTACTCCATACAAAAAAAAATTACATGAACCCCCCCCCCCTTTTGGCAATCAAAATTTACTGACCCCCCCCCCCCATATTTTTCCCAGCCCCCTCCTTGTAATTAATGAGCGGGGCCATTCATAGCGATTTGCATTTTAAGACAGGTCACCATATGTTTACTTCTTGTTACCACACGAACAATTGAGCTATACTCACGTTGTTTGGACCATTATTTAAAGTACCCTGTATGAATCTTTACCACCCCCCCCCCCCCTCCTAGTGGAAATGGCCGACATTCCAGAGGACATGTGGACTAAAAACCTTCTAAAATGTCCATTTGAAGTCAAATCAATCGTCAAATCTAATTGCCAAAGCTAGCACGGATGAGGATTTGACTTACACTACGACAGAAATGATAAAGTATCAACGAGTCATTTTGCATCAAGATCATCTGTACATAAGGCTTGGTACAAAACGTTATGCAAGTGCAAGATGACTTTGCAATTGATTGTCCCCCTTTCCGGGAACAGTTTGGAAATATTTTAATTTGGGGGAAAGGGGATACGTCGGGCGAAAAGTTAAGGCTATCACGAATTTCACTTAAGAAAGTAATAAACACCCAAAACTGGAGGGAATAAAAGGAACAACGGCAAATAAGGTTTTTGAAAAGAAAAAAACTTTTCCCCCTTCCACAAATTACAGCCAAAAGCATCCTGAATATGTATTTAGATTTAGTTCAAAGAATCCTCGTTCAGACTTCTGACATTGTCTAAAGAAGGACACCGGTGAAATGTAGATACCCTACAGCAGGAGCTTAAATATGAGACTCAGCCACAGCCAACACAAGATTAATGTGATCCGGCACTCTCTCAGCCAATGGTCAAAGTTATCCATCCGATAGAAACTAATATTAGCAAAATGTCAGGACTAGATCTGGGTATGATGTATTGCATAACTGGCGAAAAATCAATCAATCAATCACTATTACCCGGGGTAAAAAATTGAAACCAACCCAATCTCTCGCTTTTTGAATGCACCCAAAAATTTGTCGTCGTGTTGAAGACTTGTTGTATTCATTACACATCCGAAGAGACTGAAATTTCCTGGCAAAGGGATTTAATATCAATCAGAATAATAGTTGTTGAATAAACTGCATGTTAGAGAATTCTTGAGCCAGTTATTGGACATGGGACTTGATATTTATCGTAGATCTAACCAGTTGCCCAAATTTAAATTAAAGGCATATCGTTGATTTGCTAAAATCAGAAAATTTAAAAAAACGTTAAAAATCAGCTTTTTGCATCTTTGTAACCAAGTACAGGTACCTAACCTTCCTACAAGTGATACGACCAAAAGCAACTAATAATGGACAAAATCGGATATTTAGTCAGTACTGACACGAAACGGACACTTACTATAAACATGGTGAAATGAATTGGGATTAATATTTTTGATACTGAGTTCTTCCTTCCTTTTCTATCAGTTTTTCAGTAGGAAGAAATAACTTATGAGGAGTCTACAGACTATCCTAACACTTTAAAGATATTCTGCAAATTTCAATGTTATATTTTTAAATATACGGGTGGATCACTGATAGTCCTTTAACAACCAAATGTATAGAATATTACAGTTCGTCAGGATTCCAGACCAAGTCCAATAGTGCAAAAGAAGCAATGGAAGCCCCAAGAACACCAAAGAGACATAAAAGGACGGACAAAAAGTTGACACGCGGAAAAAAAAAAATGTAACGAAAAATAGTACAAACATATGCAATGGGACAGAAAATAGCTGGCAATGTACAGCTGACTGATACGGAGTTTGGAAGCAGCAAGAGGTAATTCCATAGGGTAGGAACATAAGGAATAGGATTTCAGAATTAGAGAAAGCTTGCAAGAAGGGAGGGTCGAGGGCACACTCTCTAAATTTCTGAGATTAAAATGGGGGACAAATCTGAATTTTGATTCCATTTTAAAGATAGCTTATATTTCAATGTATTTTGGATTTGAAATCTTATCTAAAAATTCTTATTATTCGTGGGCGGGGTTAGAAGCAAAACACGCCAATATCATTGGTTGTTGCTATCTTATCTGAGACGATTAGATAGTGCGTCGTCGCGCAAGAGTTTTACGCGCGCGTGTATAGGTTACGCAGTGCACGCACCTAGTAAGGGTTGGTTCATTTTTAAAGAGGAATTTCAAGATGAATACTTTAAATACTTACAATATACAAATTTAAAAAAAAAAAAAAAAAAAAAAAAAAAAAAAAAAAAAAAAAAAAAAAAAAAAACACAAATAAGTAATGCACCCCTGAGCCCCATTAATAAGATAGCGTCATGGCGTTGTTTTTTGCATATACTAAGAATCAGTGTCATTTGGTATGGGCAGTGTTCCAATATTTTTTTCATCGGTTAGTGGATACCACTTGGCTTGCCCTGCCCCGGCACTCCACTTTTTTTTGCTACTCACAAACATCATCTGGACTGTCCTCCCCAACCCTACTGGACACCGATAGTAGATAGGCAAATACAACAAATTCCGGTCTTTTTTCCAAATTCAGTCCCATAGATGGGAGGTAATTAAGGCGTTCACATAGTTTAGGTGATTTTTTAAAATATCCAAAACGTAAATCACTTTATTTTCTCTTGTAATCACACTTTTGTTCATTAGTCCTACTAATTCACTTTGTTACATAAACACTATGTTTACGCGGGAGAATGCGAGAGGTTATGGGGGATGAAGACATTTAACCTATGCTGTAGGCCTAATCTTGATTATGCAGTTCACTCAGACAAATCCTTTCAGAGTAAAATTGTGCGATTCCCTTTGAGTTTTACGCCCTACGAAATATTAGTGGAAGTTCACTTCAGATCTTCGGGTCATGTGCACGAGATTGTGCAACAATATGGCCTATTGCACGTCGGTTTTATAATCGGTTTGGTCATTTCGTGACCCCATGCAGATCCTGACCATATCTGACACGGCTAATGCGGGTTTTATAATCCGTTTAGCTCAGTTATTGGAGCTTAATGGGAATTTTTGCCGTTTAGATTTAGACATGGGCGGTACGCCCCCGGTAGCGGATCTATCAGGTGGGCCATAATTATGCTATGATCGCATTGAAATTTGAATAGGCATATCTTGCACCATTTTCTACTCACAACGGCGATAAACAACAGGGACCAATCATTATTCCAAGTGTGTAGTTGTCACTTCCTCCCTATTATATGGCGACTAAGGAGTCAACGGAAGAATAACGGACTCAGACAGTATTTTTTGGCAGTATGTGGTGGGGGTGGTGTGTGTGTGTTGGGGGAGGGGGGTAGGACATGTATCCTAACAGCATCAACATCCGGCGCGACCCGAGAGTAGTCTATTTCAAAGACATACGCTAGTACGCGTATCGGATATTAAGGGACAGACCTGGTGAAGTCCAGGTAAGTCAATAATTTCATTGAACGTGCGTCCTAATATTGGGAATTCCGGAAAATTGGGAAAAACAACACGAATCATTAAAAACGAATTGCATATTAGAAAACGGTTGGTCATTTCGTGACCCCCATGGCAGATTCTGACATATCTGAACGGCTCTACTCGGGTTTATAATTAGTGAGCTCAGTTTATTGGAGCTAATTGGGAATTATTCCGGTTTGACTTTGACATGGGCGGTAACGCGGTATCGGATCTATCAGGTGGTCAAATTATCTATGATCGCATTGGGAAATTTGAACATAGCATAATTCCTTCGCACTTTTTCGACTCACACGGCGATAAACAAACACGACCAATCATGATTCAAAGGGGTGAGTGTAGTTGCCACTTCCTCCCGATTTTATGGGCGACTAAGGAGTCAACGGAAAAGAAAGAATAACGGACTCACGACAGGAGGCCAGTATGTGGTGTGTGTGTGTGTGTGTGGGGGGAGGGGGGTGGTGGCTGTTAGGGACATGCTCATCCTACACAGCAATCAACATCCGGCGCGACCCGAGAGATAGTCATTTCAAGACATACGCTATTACGCGTATCGGATTAAGACAGCCTGTGTGAAGTCCAGGAAGTCAATATTTCTGAAACGTGCGTTCCTATTCGGGAATTCCGGGAAAATGTTGAGGGAAGAAAACAACACGAATCATTAGAAACGAATTGCCATAAGTTAGAATCATTGCTATCTAATTTTAGTATTCGGGTCACAACTACTCCAGCTATCTGCGGTTTACCTCGGTCGTCCAGTGATTCGTAATAGGGTGCGGAGCCGACTGAGTAAAAGTAGCTAAAAATAGGCTTCCGGTTTACTCTAAAAGCTTTGAAAACCTGTAAGCCCTTACTCTGCCGGCAGACATAAATTGTTACGGTTATTTGTTTGGCTTGAAAATCAGCTAGCTTCACATGGTATCCATAATTACACATTTCAGGTATAAAGGAACATGAAAATGTTGTGAAAACAGTGCAGATGCAGGCTGGCGCGGACATGCAATTTTCCCAGAATTCCCGATTAGGAACTTCCGCGCGAATGAGTTGACTATCCTCCTTTTGTGCTCTGTTCAACCAATACATGGGACCCTTCTTTTCTGTGTTTAATATTAAATGTACGTCGTTGAAGAGACTAACATTAAAGTTATCGCCCATCCCTTATAACTGCCTTTATTACTGTTAGTCCCGATTAGGCTGTGTCAGATCTGATATGTCAGATATGTCATATCTACATGGGGTCACAAAATGATCCCAGCCCAAACCCTTTTTTTTAATGGCTGGCTTGCGCACACGAATGTTGAGCTTGTCATCTGTCATTTTTTTCGAATGCTAATGACTTATCACCCATTATCTCAGAAGGGACGTTACAATGTAAGCACTAGTTTATATAACTTTTTTTTTTAAATGCTACGACGGTCTAAAGTCTTCATATCAAGTTTAAAGGTGAGCCTCGTCCACGTTACCCAAAACTTCCAAACTGACATTTTTGTATCAAGAAAGTTTACATTCTTCTCATTATTCCAGTGCATTTTAAGGCCCATAAATGTTCCTTTTAATTGATGAACAAAAACGTCTTCACATGTGGTCGACGCACAATTGCTTAATTCACACCGCTATGTCTATAATAATTTTTTTAAGGTGTGCCTGACATACTTTGTCGTTACACAGTTGTAACTGTTTTGACCATTTGAATACCTCTTTAGAGTTTCCTCTTACACCCTCCTCAAAATACTTGGTGAATGCATCATCACATGCCTGATTGCCTCGTGATACTTGACGTGCTGACGTGTTGTGATGTTTCTTGTTTTGGTGTTTGGAGGACGTTCATCATATTCATAGGCTCTTCAAGATTTTTCAAACCTCAATCGATTCATAAAATCTAGCACATGGGGGGGGAGGGGGGGAGGCACTCATACCTGAGTACTTTGTCCATTAATCAGGACACAAATCTGACTGTTTCGTTCCTGTACTAGAACCTTGTTCACATATTTCTTTAGATTAGATTTTGCTTTGATTAAGTCACGTGGACGGTATCAGCATACTAACGCAATGTTAGCTCACAAAATAATGGCATGAGATTGGGTTGGTAAAACAAAACGTAAAGGGGACCGACCTGTATACACAACAACGCAGTGCCCATCTCTTTTTCGAAGCGATTAGGCGGGAGCACGGACCTGGACTCAACATCAATCATCGTTCATGTCCACTACAACATCTACGCTTTGACACCTTCGGTAGTTAGTATGGCCCCATCTATATCAATGCAAGGTAGTTTAGTGGTCTCAAATCGTGGTGTCACTTTTCAATAGGGTCCTTTAAGTTTACACAGGGTCAGACTTTCAAAATACTCCATCATGTTGAAATGTATCCCAATTGTCCGTCTAGATAAATATTCCAAAATGTATATTTTGTACCATCTACAATGTATGACCATTGGTTTAGAGTTATTGGGTTAAAAATGGCTAAATTGTAAAATAAAAGGTTCAATTTCCCAGTTTGATTTATACGGGGTCAAAATTAGAGTTGCTTACCAATTTTTGTAAAAATGAAACACATTGCTCATCTAGCGTATGTGTCAAATAAGAATATTTTTTCTAGCATCTGCAATTCATAGTTATCATGTTATGTAAAAAAATATGTCATAGTGCACAAATCCCATTGGCAATTGGCCTCTTCTGACCTTTTTCCTCGTAATAAACTTTAACATAACCAAAACTATTCAATCTTTGGGAGTCCTCCTTTCCTCAGGCAATGATTTTCAAGTATTTCAAATTATCAAGTAACGGTCAATGTTGACCCTTGTAACAATTGAGCTGGACTTTTTTAAAACCTGTTGGTTTTGAATGTATAGGAACGTAAAAATGACTCAATAGTCCGTAAGTGGTACAAACTATACATTTTTGAATCTTTATACAGACTGACAATATGGAAAATGTTTCAACATGTGTCTCTTGAGACCATAACTCCTTGATTGATATAGAGGGTCCACACTAACTACCAAGGTTCTAACTTTGATGTAGTCGGCAGGAAACTATGATATTCTGCTCCTGCTAAATTGGCCGGACATCCACATACAGTGTGAGTAAAAAAAAACTACATTCATAAATGGAAATAATTTAAAATTACGAGGCGTTCTGCTCAATGTTTGCTTCGGTTGTAAAAAGGGAAAACGAAATTTTCAGAACTTTTCTTGAGTTAGTTGGACCTTAAAGGAAAAAAGGTGGTGGGCTATTTTGCGGAGAGACTTACAAATCATGTTTTGTCATTTTGATCACACAGAGGCATCGGTTTTACATAGAGTAGCATGCGTAAACCCATGCACAATGCTTTACTGAATGCCTTACATTTGTGGCACCCAAAGTTGACTATTGATGCATATCATCCCTTCATTCCAATCACTAGGAAAATGGATTTTGAACGCAAATTATGCAAAATTATGACTGAATTAAATATATGATACTACTGAGATTACTAACTAATTATCCCTTCCCAACCATCTGTATCGTCTTCATATGCCTATCGCTTGTGGAGAGAACATGTTCTCAAGGTTGTGTAAGTTTTATACATTAATGTATAGGCCCTCCCTCCTCTATGCTATATGTAAACAGTATGGTATATTATGAATGATTCGTATACAATATGAATGCCTAGAGCACCTAAAGGAACAGCTAATGGATTGACACGTACTCGACGCCATTTCCCGGCTATTTCATTATTAAAATGACGTTTTTCAATGGCGGTTGAATATTATCGGAATACGATATTAATGATTCTAATTACAAAACTCCTCCTTTATGTGGCACATGAAGAAGTTCAAGATTTACCATTCACAGGTACTTCCAATAGTTAATGCAACTGTGCAAAAAATCTCATTGTTTGAAAATTGGGGGCGCTCTTCAAAATGTGCTATGTATTGTTTAATCGCATTATATTCTTTAGCATTTCCATTTATATTTTTGCCCACACGAAATAATTTATGGATATGCGCTAATCTGTATCACTATCTGTATCACTATCTCTGTAACCATGATAATAATGTGACAATGTTGACACATGAGAATTGGTGCTCTTATATGGATGTAACCATGTGGATAGGTACACCTTTAATTGTCCGTACTTGAAACAGGGAGCAATGAAATGAATTGCCAGTCGTCAGTAAACTCTTTTTTAGCAACAGTCTTCAATACTTCTGTTCTTTGCCGGTCATGGCTGCTATGGCCAATAGGTTTAGAATTACTGAAATGATATGGGCATATTTGATGTTGTAATGTAACCTTTTAGAATATGACAAGGATCTTTTGAAAGATCCAATGATCCATTAACACTTAAAGCATCGACAGATGAATGTTATAAAATTCTCTGCTACCTATACGCCATATTAGAACAGGCAATCAAATTCTTTTACTGACAGATGAAAATTCGTTCGGTTTGTTAAAGCCCTTACAGATGTATGAGGTGGTTTTGGTAAAACTTTTGCCCAAACGTCATGGCAGGGGACGTGAAAACTCTTACATTGGTCCTGCGGTGAAGGGCTTTACAACACTTTAAAAAAATATGCGACTTTCTTGAATTATAAACTTCTTAACAATTGAAATACCTATAATTTGAAAAGAAGGGCCCAACTCAATATTGTGGCCACCAATTGAGTTAGAATTGGAAGTTAATGATAGCACAAATGGCTTCGTGAACGAAAAGCTCCAGTTCACTCTCGAGGTGGGATAATAAATTATAGTATGTATTTATTTTAGTTTATTTTTACATTTTATTATACAGAGTAGGCTCATTTCAGTATTTAAGTACTGATCTCCCTGAGGGCCCTGGTTTAAGTTATACACTTTGGTATTACAAGTTATACAAGTTTAAAGATCTGCAACAACAAATCAATTGAAATACAAAGGACTTAACCGTTCACAATTAAAGAGATAATGAACATAAAGGAAATTACATAAGTTGTTTCATAATATGTTTGAAAAACAGGCTACTGAAACATATTGGTACATGGAATATTAATTCTAATATTACTGGTCGAGACTCATTTCCAAAGTTTAAACAGCACGGTAATGAAAAGTACGTAATCCCGAATTTTGAGTTAGACGTAGGGGAATAGTTGTAATGGGAGCCGATTTCATGATATCTTGTTAGGATATGAATGCTGAGAAGACCGTAGACATAAAACTAGACGCAAGGTAGTAGGTGCAAGATTTGTTATTAAACATTTGAAAATACAACAGTACATAGCAAGATCCATCGTTTGTGAAGTTCTGGCCAGCAAGGACTCAATTTAACATGTTCATCAATTGGTGTAATGTCAAGACTTATCAGAACTTTGGGATATGATCCTGGCCAAGCTTATTGTGCTGGATGTGTGAGAGATGCTAAAGACTGGTTTTAGAATGTTTTGTCCAGCACTGCTACACAAGAAGAAAATGAACGACGCCCAAGTACACTGGCAACACCAAATGCACTTATAAGCATGAAAGACATACTTTGACGTTAGGTAACAAACATTTAACACGTTCTAATAAAGAATGAAGGGAAGAAAGACCCAAATCCATGGAGTTGGGCCTTTCTTTCACTATGTTCACTATACAGGCTGATTCGAAAAGAAATTTACTCATTTTTGTCGTGGTTCATTAAAAAATCTTAAAGCAAATTTCAAAAGTAACAGTAAAGTAACAATCTCTGAAGGTCTAAATTAAAAAATAATACTTGCACACGCCAAACCCAACTTATACTCATTTGGATAAAATCACCCATTTTCCTGACTGTACACATCTGTGTAACTTACATCAGTTTCTATTCACGCCAAATTGATAAAGCATGAACAAGACAGATCCATTGGTTTGCAAATTTTATTGTCAAATGAAAGTTTTATCTTTTATACTCATACTTAAGAACCATAAATTAAGTTCATCTTTCTATTCATCAAGCAGTGTAATATAATTATTTTTCATCGCAAACTGTTTCTGCAATATTATTATGTTTGTTCAAGAACTACAAAACATGCAATGAAGTGCTCCTTCTATTAAGAGAAGTCTACCAAAAGGAAACAGTGCTAGAGACTCGCGAGATTCAAATTCGATATAATATAAAATAGTCAGCATTTAAAATTTGCTCTTAATTGATGGATTTTAGTATGTAAAACTTTCATTTTGACAATGAAAGTTACAAACCAATGGAGGCTTCTTATTCACGCATTATTGATTTGGTGTATAGAGTGATGCAAGCTACCCAGATGTGTACAGTCAGGAGTAATGGGTGCTTTTATTCAAAGTGGTATAACTCCTGTTTGGCATTAGCAAATTCAAACATTTTTTAAACTTAGACATTCAGAAACCGCTCTTTCAAATGACATATTAGTTTGCAAGGAGTTCCCTACAGATTTTTACGAAACTAAAATAAAAATGAGTAAACTTATTTTTTAATCACCCTGTACTTATAGCACCACCACAATGTTTTACCATATAATTGTTTATCATCTGATACCTGTAGTGTTGTTTTTACGTTGTATTTGCCATTAAAGAATGTCTTATGCTTCCATTTGGTTACATTTTGCAAGTAGAAGTTACATGTTTTTCATACTAATAGTGAAAGAAGGGCCCAACTCCAGCTCCGGCGAAAATGCCCTGTATAGTATTGCCTTAGAAAAGCAAAGATTAAAATTATATTATGATAATGCTTTTACAAATTGAAGTTCAATAGAAGTAGAAGAGTTAAATGATTTCCCGTGTAAGTCAATAAAAAAAATCAGTTCTTTTCTTCATAACTCAAACAAAGGTTTTAATGGAGTTTGGATCTTCTTTTAATGAAGTATAATAGAACAGTAGTATGTCTTTCATTTTGAAAGGAAAGATGTAAAAACCGCTTTAGGATGAACAAAGCAATCAGTCTTTACACTTTGTAAAGAACAATTTTTAATAAAATCATAATTTTAGAACTTCCAAATGTCTGCTTGCTTATATAGAAGTCCGCGTCAGTCGTTATTCCTTAATATGAAATCGGTCTTTGCAGTAAGGAGGAATTTGTACCGCTATAAAGCTTAGAGCCGGTAGATATGCCGCAAATACTAACATCCTCGCTCATGATGTCTGAGAATGGCGGAGTGACAGCTGGCCAGTTTAGTACCCGGTTGCGTGTTAATCTGTAATGGTGAAGGTAGTGAAGATAACATGAGGATATCGGACCCTACAGACCTGAATCTTGGGATGGGACTGGGTGTAGGTGAAGGAGAGAAAATCGTAGTATGTGGTCTGGCCCAAGATTGGAGAAAAACTTGAAGGGGAATGAAATGAAAGTGTGAAAAGAGGGGTTGGGGTCACTCGGGAGGAAACCGTATAGGCGAGGGGACAGTCGGGCGATGGGGGGGGGGGGGAGGCGCCATCGGGGGGCGAGGGGAAAAAACCAGGGGGAAAGGCATGAAGGAAGGAGGAAAAGCAGGAACGGCGGGCCCACAAGGGATCCCCCCCCCCATAAAACTGGCACATTTTCTGGAAAAAGAATAAAATTCACTTCAATTTCCATTTCCCCAAGATCAGTGACTAGTGGATACACATAGATTCAGCAAACAATGGAGTTAAAGTAATTCAATCACCGGCCCGGTATGCGCTGTAGAAAAACACTTCAAATTCCCGTCATCTGGGAGTGCAGGAACATTGTTATATTGTCACGCAGCTGAAAAGATTTCAGCTGTTACCCTCTCCAATTCGGACTGAGTACTTTTCAGGACAAAATACTTAACCTCTTCACAAATAAGTAAATATTGAGCTTCTATAGTGCGTGATTCAATTAACTTGGCCATGTTTTTCATCAGTTATTCGAAAAGGAAGAAACATGAACAAACATCATAAGAGAATGTTGCGGGGCAAGCTTTGACCTAACAACTTTGTGCGAACCAAATCCGTAAATTATTGCTAACTTCATTTCTATTCAATTTCCGCGTTTCAGAAGAAAATTTAGTGTCAACGACCTATTTAGAATGTACACTGCGTTATTATTGTGAGAGAGGACGGGTATTTGTCACACAACCCGAATCGTGGAGGTGGTAACACCTGGCTATAAACAATGGCCCTACATACCAGGCCCATTGTAATATCTTTAGCTCATGGTTTGCTGAATCATACCATATCCATATGGTTCTGAATTGGGAAAACAGAAATTGAGGTGACATTTATATATTTTTAGAAATGTGCCAGTTTTATGTGCGGGAAAGACAGTTATGTGATCGTATAATTATTATGAATTTACACTTGTTTCCCTTAGCCCAGTGGGGGACTGACAGAATTGTTATACAGTTGGTTATTGGTCCACGGCCATTGTCTATTATCAAACTATTTGATTGAATGAATAACCCGCTCATTTAGTGTGTGACGATAGCATCACAATATACACTCAAAATAAAATAAAAACTGTATTATTTCTGAGTAACCTCACGTTGTTGTAGTCTTGTTTAAGGGAATGGCTTGTTTGGACTTGAAGTTACAATTACCAAATACCTAAAACATAGCAAGTTCACACTTCTAGGCCAGTATATAGTATCATATTAACAATATGTAACAGTTTTTGGTATATATTAACAATGTTTTACGGAATGTATTTTTACTGTAACTTATTGGCTCCCAGTCCCCCGTGTGTTGTTTTGCTCAGATGGGGTCCTACAAAATTAAATGCACGAAACACGCTCAGTAGTAGAAAAAAGTGAGACAACGATACAGAATTGAGAGAAGAAACGGGAAAAAGAAGACAGAAAAAAATAAAAAGTAAGATAAATCAGAAAACAGAACCACAAGAACAGAGCTTGTCATCTGCATGACCTATTTTAATGGGTGATCCCTTTAAAAATCACCCTCAATAAGTACTATAAAAAACAGCCGCTAATCGGGGTCAACTACTCGTCACTGAAGTGTAGAGTGTTCTAGTGTTCAAATAGGTTGTGTCGCGTGACTCTTCTTTCTAAAAAAAATAGATAGGCCTATTTTAAAGAGTGTATTTGAAACACTGTGAAATATGCTTTTCAATAAATGTAAGAATACATTTTCCCACTTTAGATTGAAGAGTCAATCTATCGGGTGCGAGATCATCATAAGCCTATGTTTTTCAGCATGTTTGTATTATTATAATTTAGAGCAGGAACGTGAAGTTAATGAGTAAGAAAAGAATCTGAGCATAGGCATGAGGATTCATTGATTTTAGATGGTGAAAATGATTATACATTTTAACTTGGGGAAAGTGACTGTATTTTGTGAGTAAAATTTATATGCAATCTTCTGCTGATAGCAGACAGCATACAAGTAAACCTTTTACCTTCAATGCCGCCATTGCCATCAGCGTAATGTCAAGCGCGGACTGGGTCAGTGATAGATGTCAATGGTGCTCATCATATATTATCAAATTGTTTACAATGCACTTACCAACTTGTTCTTAAAATAGAACCCATGCTCTCTAATGCAAAGAGCATTTTCACTTTACAAGTGATTAATACAGTTCCACTCTGAAAAGAGTGAAATTGCACACCTTTCAAAGAATATGTTGGATCAAATTTTCTCTTGATAATTACAAAATGATACAATCAAAGAATAGGTTGATCAATTTATCTCTTGATATTTACAAAATGATACAATTTTAAATTATTTTTTTTAAATTTCAAGTAAATTCCGTCCATAAAAATATGAATTCACTCTATTCGGAAATAGACCCAAGTTGAGCAATTTACCAGAGTGCGGATTATATATCGTTTTTCATTTTTGGTTTGATTTGTTTTACATGTTTGTTTATTATACCTGACGTGTCTAGTCTATAGTTTAGTTTTATCCATTCATTCATCATTCATTCATTTCATTCATCCTTCCTTAATTGGCATTGACGGGCCTGCCCTAATTGGATGTGGCGCGTGAGGTCCTAAGGTTAGACGACCAGCCATAAACAGTGTGATATTCCAGCTATGATGTTTTTCCTTTCTGAATGTTTTCATCGTAAATAATAATAATTCTGCTTAATTTGGAATAGAATCAAACCTTTCTACTAAATCATTTCAATTTGATCGAACAAAATAAATTCACTTCAATTATACATCTTCTGGATACTTCTTTCCTAGCGCAGTAGGTGGTGATAACAATGAAAAGGGCCATTATTCTGAAAATAAACTTATCAGTTATCCACCCAATGAGCATGAGTCTGTAGGACAGCATTACAAAATACGCGATTTTGTCCTTATTAAGAAAATGCTTTTTTGTCTTATCATTTGCATAAGTACGTTAGATAACCCAATAAATTTTGATTTTTGAATCAATTTTTGTAGTTTCTTCATCCAGCATATCACGATAGTGCCTTTAAGCGCAACCAATTAGTTTGGTGCTTAAGGCCCAATAACTTACCTTTCTTCTTAATAAGTTAATCCAATCAAGAACATGTGCAAGCAAATCTATCTCCCCCCAATCTCCCTTTCCGTCTCTCTCCTAGCTTCTCCCTGTTGGGACAAGGTTTGTCCAATAACCAATCAACACAACAACTCACCAATCTGCTTCCTGTTTTTGTTTTATTTCGAACCGAGAAACTTTGAATTGTTTTCCTTAGGGGTTAGTTTTCCTATGTATTGCGTCTTTAAAATTAACTACGTCACCAGGTGCTTCCATTTGTATGACTAACCTTCCTATAGGACGTTTTGCGTGCTCCTATTTTCAAGTTTTTCAATATTTGATATGAGTCAAATTATATGTCTTTTCCATCAGAACTTTTAATTAATCAAAATTGATTTCTTAATTTTCGTAAACCTTGTACATACACCCTGATGTGCTCAGTTTTAATTTATAATTGGAATTTGAAACAACATTTGGCGCGAAACAAGCATCTATCCTAGAACCTACCAAGCCTTGGTCAGCCATCTTGTCAGGTATTCGTCCCGCGGCGGCTCTCCAATAATGGACACCGTAATAGTTGGCATGCGTCCCACCCTGGAGAGATATCTGCGTGACATATGACACGCAAACGGGAGAGAGCCAACCGCTACACCTTGTCGTCTTCTGTTCGTTTCATGAAAAAAAAGTGGTCATTGTCTTGCGTAACAAATTATTTTGCAGGATCAGGTCCGCTGACAAAGTCCGAAATCAAATACCAACACATTCATAAAATTTAGGCTTCCCGTATTAAATGTTCAGTGGTTCCAAGGGGAATATAGAAATTGAGAAAAAGGAAAAATTTTGTAAATGTTTCCTATTTGGGTATATTTACAACACTCAAGTGGTCAGTCCGAAAAAAAATTGGGAGGATTCGGAAGTACGTCAAAAAACAAAAAAAATACTTACCTGAATACTCAATTGAAAGTTGAATGCCCCTTTAGTTCTTTTGGGTTGGATTAAACCAACCTGAAGACGATCACCGCAAAACGGAGATAGCGTTATTTTTTCTTGTTCAATTTGCCCCCAAAACAAGGCATGGGTACGCTCCATGATTTGTTTTTTGAAAAGTGCATTTAAATGCTTTAATGGACTTTAGGGATATACAGGGGTGTAATAAAATAAGATATGTATACACTCATTTTGACTAAATTTTTCTGCAGCAGTGAAAATCTACTGCATGCATTGCCTATCTAATAAAACATAATATTTCGCCTAAATGAGATTTTTGAATCTTGATTTTGACTATAGAGCTGTTGGTGTTTTATATTATACAGGTGAGTAAAAAAAAAACTTGACTCTGTCCGTTGTCCGCCATTTGAATTTTTAAAGCGGCACTGGCACATTTTCACAAAATCTGAAATTTCTTCAATTTGATCGCAAATGCTATCTATATATGCCAATTGGAGAATAGTGATATTTTTAATAATAACCCAAAAATATATTGGGGGACATTCATAAGAGGCTAAAGACATCCAGGTAATTTGTATGCCAATTTAAGCCTTGCCGTAACTTTAATCAACGAATATGTCTATACATGAAAATCTAGACTCGTAATTCTACTACTAAACCAAAGTTTAAATCCATTTTTTATCCCGTCCACGGGGGTGGCCGGATTCCCTCACATTTGCAGCAACCGCCCTGACTCCTCCTTCCATTTCCATCATCACATCACCCGTTCCATGCATCCTCCACCCTCAACCCAACCCTCCTATTCATTGATATTACAACCACAAGTCACAGAACCGGTCAAATTAGGGTTCATGCCATATATATAGGCTCCGCGTGTGTTTTCCTTTTTCTGTGTTAATCCCGCCTTTCCGGCGTCCTGCTGAATAATGTCGCCGGCGAACATTAATTATAAAAATCGTTTTATCGTTCGTGGGATGCTGAGCGTTCCTCTATTCTCGTCTTTGGTAGAAGCGCTTAGAGTTCGTTGAGAATAACTTCTTTGGGGCCCCCTCTTTTTTATGCTTTAGTCTGTTTACCCATAAGGTGCTGATTTTGGTCTTAAAAACGTTTGTCATGTGCAGGCTTTAATGTATATAAAAGCTTTACATTAACAAACCATGCAAAAATATCAATTTTGGAAATCGTGAGGGCGCACTATTTTTCAAATTTGCCAGTGTCTCTTTAAGTAACATTTCTAACATAATGGTAATCATCTGAAAGCTTAGTCATTATCTTATGTGCGTAAATATCATTCCATCGGTTAGGTATAGATCGAGCTATACAGTCGTTGAATCAAGTAAGGTCTGTTTTTTCGCGCTCTGTCCACGGATTCACATTAAAACGAACGGCCGTTCAACGAAGGAAATCAGTGTCCAGAAGAAAATCGGGTTCTATTTATTGCCTGCAGAATAAATGTTGAACTATTAACCCCACAAAATTCAAGCACCATTTAATCGATGTCCCCTTGACGTTTCTACGACCTCATCACTCATAACAATCCCTTGAAAAATAAATTAAACTTGATACATGTATCAGTTTCTGGAGAGTTGAATGATCATACCATGAGGACGACATCGTTGAACAACTTTTTTGAGGTTTTAAGTATTTTCTACATTTGTAGACCAAAATGGCCTATGACCAACTTTAAAAAGGTTTTTCAAATTAAATCTTACCATTATCACAAGTATTTTCACACCTTTAAGATACACTTTATTTGACCTAAACATAAACATTCACTTATCACATTTTGAGGAGTGAATTGCTTAATTGGCGCCGTGTACAAGTGGTCCAAACAGTTTAACACTTTTTCTTTATGCAATTTCCTCAATGTGGGTAGACATATCAAAATTGTTTGACGATTATTTGTTAACTACAATTCTTGTTTGGGCACCTGGTGAAACGATCGTTGAAAAACAAGCTGAAATGACAAATGGCCGCCATCTAGATAAAAAAAATGGTGAAAACCACTTTGCACACACCTAATCTTTGGCACTTTGTTGGCGATCACCATCACATATCCAAGATTGATAACGCAAACATTGAACATGAACAATGTACCCCGATCATTTGTTTTTGGTCATGAGATTTTACAGGCCCCATATCAAAAATTACCTAACCTTTACTTTGTTGTGGCCATCTTAGATTGTGCAAGATGGATGAGCATCAATATATAATATATTGTGGCGGATGCATAATTATACAGTTTAAATTTATGCGGTCATTGATGGGAATCTGGTGCCTTATACTCTGTCCCCATAATTTCTTGGACATAAACAAACGCGCGCGTCGATCTTTGCATGTACTGCGTCTTCATGTAACACGATGGTGCGCCGTATTGGCGGGAAGCGGGCGTACGGTTCGTTCTAAACTGCCCAAGAAATTTGATCAAGTATGATACTTGTTGTCAGATCTCTGCTTGCTGTATGGTAAGTGTTTAAAGGTCACATACCAAGGTCATTAGAGGTCATTTGTGTAGAGAAGTAAAGGAAAGGTGCATTAGATCGAGAAAACGGCGACACTCGTGGTTCGAAAACCACCTTAGTTAAATACAAGACATATCCCCACTTGGTGTTAACACACCAATGTGACCTCGCGCACGGGCTTGTTCAATAAACCCGAATGGAAGTGTCTACCTGAAACCCTCCTCAATATCACTACAACTGGAGCATTTAAAGAAGAAACCACCAAGTATCTAAGAAACTAACCCTCCAGGCATCTAACTAACGTCTAGCGCAACTCACTCTACTGTCGAGGAGCTGTAGAGCACATCTGTCAAAGTTTTTTGGAATAAGTTTCTATATTGAAAGAGTCGTGGCCTCCACCGTCTGAGCCCATAGACAATGTTGAGGTATAGCGCCACCAACCTGCCACCAAGCCTTTGTTCAAATCAACATGTATTAAGTCCTTAATATGTTATCCTATCAAAACAGGAGTAAACATTGAAATCCTATTCATAAGTATGGTCAATCATACAGGCCGAGTGTTATTGTTTATATTTCGCGCAGTATGCCACACATGTATGTATCTGAAAACAACTCGCAAATAATTTATTATCTCATCCTCGTTCGCAACATTGGAAATTCGCATGTGTCTCTCTGGAAGTAATTTATATAGCTCGCGCCCTTCCGGCCGCGAGCAAAAAATCTAGTGAGAATGGCTTGGTTCAACTTGAGACCCTGAGCGGCATGACTAGTGGTGGTTTTTATTTTTGCCTCGTTTACCCTAGAAACCAAAATGAAAGCTACGGAATGTTTATATTTAGTAGATCGGTGCCGTGTGCACTCGCTATAATACCAAAAAATATTGCTGTCACCGAGGTGATAATGAAACAATACTGTTTCTCATTCTTATATTTTCAAAGTAAGAAGCTACTATTAATGATAACAAATACTGACATTATGGTAGATTTTTACCCACTTGAATTCCCTAGATTTTAAATGGATCACTTTGTTTGTTACTGTACCGCCTCGATTGGCCTGAGCTACTCGTATTCGTATTTTTGTGGCATTGTTTGCCGTGTCACTTTCCCATTGTTTGTACAGTGGCGGTATGGAGATATGGCAAAAGCAAAGTGATCGCTATCACAAGCACAGGGTTAACTGAATTTTATATAATTATAATTTCGTTTATTAATGAATATGGTTTAGGCTTAACAGGAAAAATTTCATAGTACTTGGTTTAATAATATTTTACTGACCTCCCGTTCGTTTGACAAGGGGTTCCTTAGGCCCGCCTCATTAAGGTTTATTTTTTTCAATGAAAAGAAGGGTATCTCGAAGTAAAACAAATACAAAACTATGAATTGGCAAATCTATCCTTTAAGGAATGGATATTAAATCGTGAAGGCCCTCCCCACTAATATCTGCCTTTTTTGTTAATTTTTCCTTCCTAATGGTTCGAACAATTTTTGGATGTGGGGGGGGCTTGTTGTTCTTGTGAATTGGTCGTCTTGTCTGTTTTAATGGATGTGTTGAGTGTTTGTGGTGTTGCTTCTATAAAAAATTCTGAATTCAAATTTTGTTTATTACTATCTAAATCATAACGCTTAAAAAGTCATCTCTTAAAACCCACCCCCCCAACCCCGCCCCCCCCCCCACCCCCCCTAAAAAAATACCCCCCCCCCCCCCACCCACCCCCCCCCCCCCCCCCCCCCACCTTTGTTCAAAAGATCTTATAATATCATGATAAATTAAGAAAAAATTATTGACTTCAAAATCCGTCGGGGTTAGTTGATTAACCCCGCTGCAAAATAGTGGTAATTTCCAATAACGGTCATTTAGATTTAAATATTCTTGACCAGGGCTATCTTTAGTCAAGTCTGTGTAACCGTTCGATATGCGTAAGCGCCCTCCTAGCCGTTACGTCTTTGAACAGACCGCACCCAGAAGTTTATACATAGTTATATGTGTGTGTGTTATGTGTGTGTGAAAAGAAAGGTTCACTGTGTTTTGGCTGCGTCTGGAAGTCACGGTAGCTCTTCAGTGGTCCCTGTTATCTTGATTCCCAATTCCTCATGTCTGTCACCACCTTTTCACAGTATCTTCTGATTGGCTCATTACATAAAGCACTGCCGGATAAGAATGAATGGCTCCCTCTATATTTGTCATGAAACAGATTTAACTTGAAACGTTTTGCAATAATAAACCGACATGCTCTAAGTTTACCTTTTGCTGGATTTTCAAAAATCCACTTTACCTAAATTCCCAAAAGTCGGTTTTGTAAATTTATAATACAGCGCTTCAATGATCAATTAAAAATTTCCATTTTGAAGCCTTTCCACCCCCAAGAGCCACAATTCGGCGTTGCAAGTATGTGCGCTTATATTATTTAGTCAACTATATGTGATTGGCGTTCCTGGTTCTTTGGGGTGGACCGACCTCATTTTGCATTTTTGTTTTCTGGGGGGCCGGAACACTAATGGAATTGCCAAAAACAACACGAACTTTTTTCCATACAAGCCATACCATATTACTATATGGGTAAGGCATGCTAATCGTACCAATGGTGCTCTGTTCAGTAGCCTTGGAGAGCACATGTTAACAAAATCTTGACCATGCCCGTCCTGGTAGCATAAATTCCTAACAGGGGTATGTAATTTGCTCAATACCTGGTGAATGAACGCTATTGAACTGCGCCATGGGAATTGTTAATTTTATTACTCATAGTGTAGTTAACTGCTTGTTGATATAAATAGAGCGCGGTCATGGCCTGTGTTGTATTCCAGAGTCTGCTTGTGGTGCGACGGTTATATAATCCCATCATCGAGCATAAGCTAGAAAGGTATTTGGGTATTGTGTTATAAGGGCTGCCTCATGTAGGCCTATTTGTAGCTTATGAAGAACAAAAGGGTCTATCTATAGGCGTCCCTTACAAGTTCCATAACAAAGGGCAAAGCTATCCAACCATCTTCCTGTTTCTTCAATAAGTAATCGATGGTCCTGAAAGGAGGCATGCTCTAACTTTGCCTTTTCCAGAGCATGCCCCTGAGTTTCTCAGACTTTTCTCATTTGTTCTTGATCAAGTGATTTTGGGGATAAAAAACACCTGCGTACATGATAAGTAGTTCACACACTCAAATTGATGGTAAAATATACTATTATGATATAGAGGGCCCTCCTTCTCCATCCTTATCGGGTGCGATGTCCTTTAACAGGATTATCCTCTGAGTAGCCATCAAAATAGACCTTCTATATATGTGTGCAACTTTTAAGCTTTTCATGCCCATGTTCCGCTGATTGTTGCATCATATAACCATATCATAACTACAAGTTTCATACATTTTTCTGCAAAGATGTTTTGCACAAAATAATTATCTTTGAGTCTGTTAGTGCAACAGTGTAATAACATAGTAACCCTTTTATTTTACACAAATCTTTAAATTTCCACATTCTGATTCTATATCAAAGTACAGAACGAAAACTTGCAAGATGTTTTTATCTAAAATTTAGTTGCCATGTGTTGTAAATCTTCAACATTATAAAATTGGACAATAACATATTATTATTTGTAACTCTTTAAAAGGTGCAACGAGAGATTTTGAGGCACCCAGATATGTGTCATATAGTGATTTCATAGAGATTATACACTCCATATAGATCTCTTACCTTTGTATTTGGTTACAGAAATGTCCTTATAAAGAGAGGAAAAAAATGTGATTTTAACATTGCTTATATTTCAGATAAAATATAATCGAATTTTATTTGCCCTATACGAAATTATAAGTTTCACAATTTTTGTACACAGACACATTTTCGCAGCTTAATCTTTCAGATGGGGATAGTTTTGATGGAATGCTTTACCTTCCGGGCAAAAATCAGAATTTTTCACTTTTTAGGGCACACCTGTTATTTGAAATCTCTTGTTTCACTTTAACGTCACATTCCCCCTTATTTTTGCTCGGGAAAATGGGGTCTCTATGTTTTCTGTTTGGTTGGTGCCGGGGGTTTGGTGCAGTATTTTCACGGATATTAAAAAGGAGCTCGATGTGTACGTCCAAAAGGGGGGCCCTAAAAATTCTGATTTTTTTTCATCACCTCCCATAAGTTTTTGCAAACGTTTCTTAACATTTGTACTGGTCCTTGAGGTATAAAACACACCTACGTTTCATACAGCGATTCCGATAGGCGATAGCAGCGAGACATCAGGATAAAACTATCAGTATCAACTATATTTTTTTAATAAAATTAAAAAAAAAAAAAACCCCACCCCCCCCAAGCCACATAGTTTTGCTTTGCGACCATATTAAAAAGGGCCCCACATTAAACTGCTGACACTGCCCTTTCCCCTACATCCGGCCAGTACTGGTTTAAACCACATCCCATAATCAGCTGTTTAGTTTAGTTGTAAATTTGGAGACGCCATCGCTAATTTCTATTTTGCGGAGACGGCAAGTAACAAATTTTCCTCAAATACTTCTTGTTTTTCACATATTTGGTGTTTTTTGTTCTACCATTAAAGTAGTTTAATGGATTGTACACACTACTTTCTTTGATTTCATAAGCTAAAAATGCATTTCTCACTTTTTGAATTCTTCTGAATTATCTCTGCTTATCCTTTTCATATAGCCTATATAAACAAATAGAGCCGAGTCTAAAATGGTGTAATTGGATCATGATATTTTTAAATTTTTATTTTATTAAGAACAACACTTTGACTACACCTTTAATTTAGAAACTCATATCGCCTGTTTTGCTTGAGATTTTAGCTTATTTTGAACCTGCCATACCTAAAATACGCTTTGCCCAATGGTTCCCCTTCCCCTCCCGCATATATGTCTGTTGCTGTGTTTGTTAGTTTAATTTCGTCTTTGTTCCAATGTTTTTCCAAACATTTGTCACTTATTTTCGCAAAATGTTTCACAGTTTTCGAATAATTCTGTTCAATTTTGCCTCGACTATAGCTAAAGCGTCATTGTTAAAAGCATTTCCGTCTTTGTGCAAATTAATTTCATAGAATTGAGCGTTGGCATTTTGTCACGTGTGTCATCTTCAGTAGAAAGCATTTCACACGTTCACCCCCTTTTCTTTTGGTTTCTTTTAGTAGGGTATTGTAGTACAAGAGTGTGCGCTAAAAAATGTTTAAAATTCTCCAATCATGTTTGAAAAGCACATGACACTCTTTCCTCAGATTACAGGATTCATAAAAAGGTATAGTTCATACTATCTATGGCTTATATATTTTTCGGAGTTATCTGTAAAAACGGTAAAAATGGGTGAAAAAAATCAATATTGGTGTGGTGTGTGCATGGTAACGTTTAAAAGTTGCTTGTGGTTGGTGCCTTGGTGCCACTTTCTGTACTAGCGCCTCTTTCAGACTCATTGGATATTAGATGACCGATAAGAGATCGGATGAAGCCACTCTCGTTGATATTGGGCAAGCAGTAGTTATCTGGATCGCTCACTACGTTTTAACCTACATTTCCCTGAGTTTTATTGAAGACTTAATTTTGTGTTTCTTCATTTAATTCAAGAAGAAGAGATCATACCGAGATTCTGGCTGAGTAATTTTTTGACATGTAAGTTTTCGAGTGAAACAGGGTGAATTTATAACCGGTAATTAACAAAGCCGCAGTAGTAGAGTAATCTTCGTCAATTTGGCTCTACATTGAGGTAATAATGTGGTGCAACTTGTTTCCGTAGCTTAAAGGATTGAAATGGGGAATAGTTTGCCTTAATCTGTTTCTGGCTCAGTTTTCACGTTATCCACCAAAATAGTCCACAGAGGTCCATAGAACCACTAGCTTGCGAATAGCTGTGATTTTGGGTTATTATTATTTTATCTTTCTTTGTTTAGAGTTGAGGTTTGTTAATGTTTGACCCATCGACTTTCTAAGTTCAAGATGCATTTCTGTAAAGCTGTTTCTAAAGCTGTTCACCTGGCACCTTGGGTTGAAGGAAACGTAAACCTGACTATTTTGTTATATTAGCCTCCATGCATTTTGTGATTAAATATTATTTTATTTTATTCTCAATTTATTTGAGAAAAAGGTTCTCATGGAAAAAGCACTTTGTTTATTTTGGAATTCCCCTTGTTCTATATTGAGATCAGGACAGGTTTTATTTACTAGGTTGATTTGCAAAGAAAAGTGGAATTTCCCGCTAGTGCGATGTTTTAGATATATGCACCTTTGTTTATACTAGAGATGTGAATGGGAATTCCCCAATATATAATTTGAAACATATCAACTTGTGTGCTTTGAGATCAAAACCGATGCCAAATTAGTTAATTCCCCCTGATGTAGAAAATGTGAGGTGATATGAGAAATTGTTTTTTTCTTAAAGCAATCAAAAGTGACCACGAACACATACAAATAGCATATGTGAAATATTTCTGCTATGCCTTTCAAAAGCATGCCAAATACACATTAATGATGTCACGTAGCCATGGGCTGACAGGCAAGTCGGGTAGGCAGGTCAACCTAAAATGATGAACATAACATCATATCCTCTCCTAAACCCATATCCTCTGATGCTCAGACTTTCTTGTTTGGGCCAACACACCCCATTCTACTATGAAACCTTCTTGAAATATTTTCTCTCCGCAGCCCTTTAACCGTTTGCATACAAGAGCGCACAAGAAATTGGGTGAAGTCAATCGGAAGTGTACTGCTAACCACTGTATGTGAAATATAGACTGTAAGCTTGAATTGGAAGCGTGTTAAAAGGCTGGCGTCGGCATACTTCTGCCATCAGTATGAACCGACCATAGGCCTACATACGAAACATGAGATCAGACAAATACATGGGAGATATTTAGATTGTAATCGGCAACCGCGTCAAGTTTTTGAATGTAATTTAATAGCGTTGATTAATATTAGTAAAAATATAATGGAGATTATGTAGCGCACAAATCCGCCACAACGATGGCGCCATGGCGCAATCACAACGAGAACAAACAAGTATGCAAAAGGTGAACGCATTGTTTAACAACCTCATATAATACAGACAACCATTGGTTACAAAAAAGCCGTATGACATAAGATGACATACTATGAGTTTTGAGTGCTTTTTTGAAAGGAAGATGATGATTTTTACGGATAATGGTGCAGTCTATCGACTGCGATACTACATCTGTACATTTTGCAGTTTGTCAAGATCTCAGAAGAAAGGGGAAATACTGATTCCTTTGGCCAGTCTGGTGTTGCTTCCAGGTATATTTTCCGTACATTTGGCGAATAAAGAAGATGCACTGGGACCAAGATATTTATATTGCTAGTCATTGTCAGATTCCATCAAAAACAGCTTCACGATAACGAATTTCCAATGGACATCGTGATAATCAACCCCCGGGTATCAACCCCATTTATGGCATATTATGATTTTTGATTTTTTAGAGTACTTCAGCCTTGGTTGGTGTCTTTAAGCATACATTTCTTCTAATCAACCGCCCCTTTGTATCGCGAATATAATCCTCCACTTTTGACAGCATAGCTAGGCGTTTATGACTTCGATTGTTATCATCTGCGTATACCATGCTGCAGAGATACGTCCTCTATATCCTGTGAATTAGCATCCTAAAGTACGAAAATCTCAGACCCACTACCGATCCTTTGTGTAAGGCCTCAGTCTAAGCGGGTCCCTTGGGTCTGCTGTTTTCACCCTCACTAACACACTGCGTCATTTGCAAATACGAAGCAGTCATTTGTGAACATGCAGTCACTCCTCGCAGAGGATCTTCCCCCCCCCCCCAAAATGAGCCTGGCGTCAAATCTTGCTGACATCAAGCACGCCCCCAAACAGCTTCCATGCTCATCCACAGCTTCGAGTCAGTCGATGATAAGCCGACTGATTCCTGGTGTGCAAGTTGTTTTCTCCTCACTCATGCACACCTGAATTTGAGTCAATTGGGCAGAGCGTTCGTATAACCTTGTGTCACACCATAGAACATGTAGAAAGGTACGTAAGGAAATTCGTCATATCATCCACACTGAGCTTAGCTTCTTCCCAAAGGTGTAACAGCGCTTTTTTATGACATTCAGTGAAACTACTGCTCTGAAGAGAATTGTTGAAAATTGTAGTAATAATAGGTAACAAATTAAGCACTATTAGCGTTTGCCCGCGCTTCGCGCGGGCAACCGCTACTGATTTGAATGGAGCGGTCACTAAACCGTTTGATCAGTCTTCTTAATGCAAAATGAATACATACAATATTTTCTCCAACTTTTCTCATTTTTTAATTTTGTTTGCCTTAGTATGTGTTAAGTCAAAGCTGTCGAGTTTAAGGCCCCCATCTCAACCTGAGCTATAAGCCAGGTGAACTTACTGCAAAAATTTATTTGCAAGCCAAGGAACTCGCATGCACTTCCCAAAGAACCACCAAGTGTCGTATCTGGGGTCGGAGGGTAGGGCAACGCAACGGTGTTCAAAAAAGGGAAATCAGGGAAGTCTCTTGGAAGAAAGTCGAGGTCCGGTACCATCATTGAAAATTTTTTTGTTGGAATCATAAAAATAGTCGGGACTAATTGTTCCCCTGACCGGGCTATTTTCCCCCCTGAACACGTTTTTTCCTCCCTAGAACTGCTGCTGCCTACGCCATTGGGCCATCTCTAAGGCGCCGAGAGGCCAGCACCTATAAGGCCCCTAGATGGGATCTTCGCTACATGTCCAAGGGTTTACACAGGGTGATGGGGGTGTTCCCAGTTTAGTTTGACGTTTTTAGCCTATTTGGTTGTTTTCCCCCGCATCATTGTCCACCAATGGCCCTTTATTATTGAAAATTTAACATCATCATTCCAAAGACTCCATTTTTTTCGACAATGTTTGAAATCTTTAACCCCAGACTATACTTTTTAAATGTTGCCAATTTTCACCCAAAGACCTCTTAAAAAAAAATTAAGCAAATTTCCAAGATGGAGTGCCCCCTGGGATATTGTGCCCAAGAGCACTTTTTGGCGCAGACTATGAGAGACAGTGGCATGCTGTAAGTCTACCTTACTGCCTGGTGCCATTCTGCATGTGGCGACACCGTCACCATACTTTTTTTGTCGGATGGGGGGGGGGGGGGGGGTTGACTTTCGTTGTTACAAATTCACGTTTCACAATGCCTCAAGGCTGCTTCAAAATGTGCTAAGTCAAGGCTAATCATAATTTTTCTCCAACCTTAGCTATAATGAGCCAGGAGAAAATTTACTGCCATGGCCAGCCAAAGAACTCCCACACCCAAAGACCCCCATCATTCGTATAGTATCTGGGGTCGGAGGAAGGGTCCACGAAGTTGACTTAGTCAATCGTGGGGAAATCCGGGGGGGGCCCTTGGAAGAAATTTGGGAAAAATCATGAAAGGTTTGAGGCAAAATGAGCCGTTTTGGACGCTACGGTGCAATCAGGACGATTTTTCCTTGACCGATGGCTGACTTCCCCCTGACCGCGCCTTTTGCGAACCACAATGCTCCTTATAGATGTAACTGGCTACTTGTCCTGGGCGCCACCTTTTAGTGGATGAAAGCGGCCCATTATTTTATTGACAAATAGGCTGCAATGATTCAAACAACAAAACTGTAATGAGAATAATATCATGATAGTCTAATGTCAATATAGGCCTACTCTTTGCTTGAGGCAAGGCCGTACGCAGATTGTTTTTTTTTGGGGGGGGGGACCTCGAAAAAGTGGACTTTTTTGGTAAGTGGATCAACCCCCAATGGTCCTTTTTGAACATCGCATCACCAAAAGGGCTTTCTTGTCAAAATTTTCTCCATTTTCCTCAATCTTAAGCCCAAATTTCCCAAAAACAACATGGAAAATTTTTTTCCCCATTTTCCAAGAACGTATGGCAAAATTGTCATACGTTATATATCTGCATGGTAAAAGCTATCGGGTTCGCCTTTTTTTCGGCAAAAATGCACTATGGGCCCCTACTTCCATATTCCCTCTCTCTCTCCCCCGCTTCCACCCTACCCCCACCACTTGAACCACGGCAATAGCGATATAACAGAAGAGGAAACAATATTAAAAATTGGATGAAGGAAAATTTAAAGTCGAAATCGGTGTTTAATTGACCCTTGTAAACAACTTCGCCGTCATGTGTTGCTTGCAAAATCAAGAACACGGCCTAATGCCTAAAATTTACAACTTTGAGGTGATTCTCTTTTTACCACTGCTGTTGTTTTATCTATTGTATTTTATTTTGTCTTCTATGATATTTTTGAGTACAATGGACCAAATGAAACTCCCTTTACATACTACATGAGCTTGTTATTGGCAGATTGTGATTGGATTTCCCCCCTCCAGATTTTCGAGTCGCTGATGGAAAGAAATACGATCTCTAATATTCATATCATTTTACATGTATGTTGCTGTAAATTGCACCTGTAATAATTTACAGTGTGTGTGAGAGTGACCACATTATGACTAATTGCGCAATTTGGCACCGCATTTCACGTTGCATGCCACCCTTGTAAAAACAATAGAGTAACAATCATCATAATCATATTGCAAACCTGAAATCAAATGCATAAAAAACAACATAAGATGCTTTTTTGTTATTCTGCTGGTGTTTTTCTGTTGGTGTCCTTATTTTGCGGATATTTGAGTAAAATGACCAAATGAACTCGGCTCAATGACCAGTTAACATCCTACCTTCCCTCGTTTGTTGCCTGCGAATCCATTCGCGAATCGTTATGCCCCATATTATTAACTCTAACAATACATAGCCCAGTGTGGTAACAATCAGGCATCAGGCCGACCTATGTCAAGATACGAGGCCCTAACAATGTTTACAAACATTGCTGTTACTGGTCTTACCCTGGGTCTGTACCGATACATTACCGGTAATGACATAAAAGCTATGATTTATAAATGTTACTTGTTTTGGCTTCCCTGGGACTTCAGCGATGTTTGGTCTTTTATCAGACTTTATGTAACATATTGACACAATGAAATTGAATTTGCATAACATAGTTAATCGTGAAGTGTTTACGCAAATATTTGCTGTAGTAATTAGTGTTATTACCAGTACCACCATGTTCGGACTTAGGACGGGTACCATGCCGATCATAGCGCTTTGCAGATAGTTAGAACTCGATGGTTAAATATACGTGCAAAAGTGTTATAGGGCACACCAGCGGAATCTATCAGCGAGGTCAAACTTACCAGAACACGATAAGGAAGTCATACAACGAAAGGTCAACGATTATTGCGTCCAAAATATACGTTAATGAGCATTAGAACATTTAATGAATTTAAAAATACATAGTATAAATCAATCTTAATATTTTGTAGTAGGTCTCCATGTCGTTCTCTTTTTTATCACCAAGAAAGAAATAAATTATTTAAATAGAATTATCAAGGTCAAACCACTGGAGCCAATGTCATAATTAAGCCCACGAACATGAATAATAACTACGTACCGGGAAACGAACGGTACCCTCAAATTTTTAATTAAATTGACCACAGGGATTTACTCTGTGTCCACCACCGGAATTCAGTACGCATTAACTACTGTTTACAACACGTTTTTTGCAATTTCAATGAAATTTATCATCTATCAGCAGTTTGAACATGTCGCAATTACATAAACCCCGATCAATCGCAATCACGATGGGAAAGGGGATCCCCTGAATCAGACGGTACACATTCAACATGGCGGTCAACATGGCGCCGCCCGCGGTCAACATGTCAGCCTCCAGGGGAAAACAAACATGGCGAAGTTCGATCTTTATGTATAGATTAAAACCCATCGTGTCACCAGAGGAAAAGTTTTGGACAAGGTCGATGTTGGGAGAGGAGGCAGAATGGCGGCCCGAGTCACCTGTTTCATGAATTGAACTAGATATAATCTGGCCTTTTACGTTAACACCATCTCTACATAGACAGATAAAGACTTTGTTCCTTTGATCCAAACACAATGCTTCAAAATTCAATAACATTAAACTCAACATGTACATGAATACTATTGAAGCAAATGGATTAGTCAGAAATGTTGAGAGTTAATGTAGCTAAAATGCGTTTACGGTGACTTGAAATGCTATCATTGAGCATAGAATTGTGATTTGCTCTGCTTCAGATTCTGATTTAGTGTTTTCAATTAGCGTGGAATTTTTAGTTTCCACACACTGACATCCCCCACATTCAAAGGCTCATACCTTCGGAAAAGTACTAGAGGTGGGTGACACGATGGGTTGAATTCTACTATAGTTAGGACGTCCTGGTGAGAGAATGAGAGAATGAGGAAGTAGATCAGCGGGCATGTCTTCACACCAGAACGATAAATGATCGCAGGAACTTTATTATCATTGACAGATCTGCATCTGTCTAGTCCAGAGTCGAGAAGTAGCAAGATAAAGTACAAGGGGGATTTTGCAAATTTGCATATACTTTCATCAAAGAAATTGCAGAACTGTTTGGCAATATCTTTTTGGGGTCATAAACAGGTAGCGTCTTAAAAAGCTTATAGTGTGACAATCTAAGGTAGTGAACTACGAAAGGTTAAAAATATGGAGCTATGCTCATGTTGCTTGTAAAGTATTTCTGTATGTCCTTCATCAAAAAGGGAAACATCCCTACCCCTCAAAAAAATTTACTTTTTTATTTGATGCGAACTGCTAAAAGTACAAAATACGGGGTTGTGCCAATATTGTTTTCAAGTTATCTCTGCATATCCCGCATCAAAAGAACAACAGCATTTTTTTTTAATGATTAACATTTTTTTTAACATCACTTTGTGTTTGTTGCGCTCACTCTGGTTCTCTATACAATAGCCGCCTACTCTATAGTTCATTCACCATTAACAACATTCCGCTGTTGCTCTTAGCGCCTGTGGGTCAAAAAAGATAAAGCATATCGGTAAATTATCCTCCCACATTCAAACAATACAAGCATTGTAAGTTGAGGGTGATCCAAACGAGCAATGTTTTGAATTCTAGCAAACGGACTATTATCAAGTTCAGCCAAGGTAGGATTAATCGATCAATTAACAGGCATGCAGGTATTTATAACTGACCTCATCTGAAGTTTGCTGGATAAGCTGAAAAGAAACGTTTCTCTGACGTGATTTTTAACATTTTCAGCCAAATAGATGAAGTTCTTCAACATATTTCATTTGCTAATTTCACAAGAATTTCTACACATTTAACCAATTATACAGGCTTCTTCATGTTCTGTATTAAACTTTAATGCAGAACATAATGAAAACTGGGTATTTTTTCATGTGGGACCGTTCGTTCATCCTCCTCCTCCTCCTCCTCATCATCATCATCATTATCATCATCATCATCATCGTCATCGTCATCGTCGTCATCGTCGTCGTCGTCGTCATCATCATCATCATCGCCGCCACAGCCACCACCACCGCCACCACCCACCACCACGTACATCAAATATATCAATGTACCTCTCTCACGCCCGGGTGCGCCTCTCCCCAACAAAAGTATCTATATAATGCAGTCCTCAAATACGAGTCTACAAACAAATGGCATCAATTCAAATTGGATCCAAACTAGAAACCACTCTTATTTGGCATTTGGCTAGAAACTGGATCAAAAGAACTTGGTTGTATTACTCGTATTTTATTTAAAAGTATATGCTTTAATCTTTTTCATTGATCATAGTAGCTACAAAATTATAAAATACAGATGTCCGTCCATGCAGCACACTTCAGCTTTATCGTTTGGATGATGGTTCAACATTTCACGGGGAAATCCCTAGAGGCCATACCAGTCACTTGTATCATTTCCGATAATACAACCATAAAAACGAGTGCCAAACTCATATGAACGTGATCACTGTATTATATACAAATAAGATATCCTCCTTCCGCTGTTGAGCAGTGTTGAGGTGTTTGCGATATTCTATTCTACCAGCTGGAACAATGTCAAAAATGCAAGCTAATTCTTCGCTTTCCTATTCCCCATGGTGTGAGCAAAAGATGTCACAACGCAGATCACCAATGCGTATTATGGGTTCGACGACTTCTGACAACATCGTCAACCTTACATGGATTCATTGCAATCAAATGAGTCATGGATCAAGTAATGTTTGTGACTAGTATAATGTTTTGGCTTGTAAGATTCATAGGAACATAAGATATATTCCATGGTTCGGCATGTAAGATTCGTAGGAACATAAGATATATTCCATGTTAATACCATGTAGAAATACCATCAAAGGTTTAAGGATGAATGAGGAAGAAAAGTTGATGATTGGCGACTATCAACATTGTCTTTAACCTTCGGATCTCACCTGCCCGTCTTAGGGTGTGCACTCTGATGTAGATCACCTAGAAAGTAACGGGGGGGGGGGTCAATGGATTTCTAGTGCATGGTAACCTTCTCCTGAGGTTTCTGGGCTTCGAACCAGGCCACGGTTTGACGATTCAATAACCGTCTCACTTCCTTCTGAGTTTTTTTTTTCTTGGCCTTGGTACATAGGACTAACTATATTGCATAGCTTCCGCTCTGTCTTTAATGCTTTGTCCATTATCGTTATCTTCTTCCCTTTTGGTATGCCAAGGGAGCCTAAGACTTTTGGCAGGGACGCATTGTTGGAGTCCCGGCTTCCTATTTCAATCAGGAGGTAGTTAGAGAGGTCTATAAGCGTGGTACTCACATTCAGCTACTACAAGATCATTGTGCATTCCTTTCTTATAATTGGCATTTAAATGTTCTGCTCAGTAGAAACCGTCAGTTCGAATATCTTGGCATTACGAGTAGAGGATGTCTGGTAGTTTCGCAGTCTCCAAATTTTGAGCAGGAAATATATAGACTTTGGTTGTATTCTTCATCCGTGCAAAACTCACAGTCATTGGTTTTGCTCAGAATCTGCGATGGTGTTGCACTTGGTAGATTTTCCACATTGCCCCATGTCCAGTTTCCTTGTGATGGACAGGCATTTAAGTGAATGAGCATAGCCCCTTATCAACATCTTTGACAAGGCTATTGAGGACTTTCCTGTGTTCTTGGGGCTTCGTGTCATTGGCAGCTCTGGGCTTGGTTTGTATCATATAACACCCAAGTCCAAACCTGTTGGGTGTCTGTCCTCTGCACATCTCATTGATGATTAGAAGGCGTTCTATTTTCGCAGGCCACCATTTCATCTTGCACGCGACGTCTTCTGAAAAGACTTCTCGGTAAGTGTGTGTTAGACGTCCCGGGACACCCAAGGTCAGAATATCCTTTAAGCACAAACAATAGAGCCTTGGCACATATGTTCTTAAATTTTATATATAACATGAGTTATAATTTAGCAAATTGATTGGTCAACAATTCTGAATGTCTAATAAAAACATTACAATGGCAATCACAATGCCACAGACATCTTTTAAATATTGTAATCCTTAAAACGAGAAATATCCACTCTAATGTTCTTTATAGTTCACAATGAAAGTTGCGTTGCAGTTCAACAACGCTATGTTCTCACAGCGAAGACCCCAAATGACATGCATGTAATATATACACGTTTAATTCCATGGAAATATCTTCAGAAATGACGTTCCTTTTTTCGGCGGCAGGCCTGAAGATACATTGTCAAGCGCAGTTCAAGACGGCAGTGTTTTATAGGTCCCTTGACGACACCAATATTCCACAATATTCCACAAAGTATCAACTAAGTCGCAAATGTCCACTTTTAGGACCAATTCTTTTGTATTCCAAAATGAAGCTCTTTTGGATTGTAAGACGACGGCGAAAAAGAAAAGAAAAATGAGCCTTTCTTCGATGCCTTCCTATTGTGTCTCTAATATTAATAGATCCTTTGTACCTCACTGATCCAACACACACCAGATCCATAAACCAAATACTGGCCTTTCCTCACAGAAAAGAAATCTTTTATCTTTTATCGTAGTTAAGTGGCCAATCCAGCTAATAATAACGGTTACAGCATCATCATGCATAAACATTTAGCCTAATGCTGTCCCAATTGATCTCCACACAAATGACATCATATGAATTGTATCATCTTTCATCAATGAAATCATGGGAAACTACCTATTTTGCAATCTTTGTTTTGCAACGTAGCTTGTAGTAGCTTTTAAACTTGTTGTAAACAACACCTGGCATGATCTCAATATAGCACAAGGGAAAATTCCATTTTTCTCTTGCACGATGAAATAAAATACCTTCTCTGCCAGGGATCTTTTCTCAAGTAAAATAGAGAAAGAAATAATATTTGTAATCACAAAATGGACGATGTTATACAAAGTGTCTTAGTGGTTCAGCTATACTTATTTTACTTGTTTGGTCAGTTTCTCTATCTCCACGCCTTACTAGATCTTCCTCTGTGTAATGCATACGTAGTGGTGTTTCTGCTAATATCGGCCCATTTCCTAACCCTATCACTACCAAAACTCACTAGAACAAAAAGATGCGATGACGTCATCGTACCAACACTCATATGGGCACGAAATCGCTGGCCGGGCCAGCGACTCTCTCGTGGCTTGCCATCCCTGCTCATGGGAATGGTGCGCCGGAGGCCCCAGGTTCGAATCCCGCCGATCTTCTTTAGCTTCTACCCCTTTACCCCTTCCTTCCTCTCTGGAAACCAAAAGGACGTGTATACAGTTCCTTTTTTTCAGGTAAGAGGTACATACCCTAAGGTATTTTGTGCATGTAGCTTCCAGTTTCTCCGCAAAGCTAATTGGAAAGTCATAGATGATAAACTTTCGTGTAATTCTTGCCGCGATTGCATTATTGTATATCAACAGTTTCATGATCCCATTGGTCTACTTTTGTCTGTCACATCCAGCAGACCTTATAGCTTCTCTGTTACTTGCAATCTTATATCATCATCTTTGATGTCTCTTTAGATGAGTTTGTCAAAAATAGGTCTGCTGGACTGTGGATGTAGGCTACTTCCTGCATTGATGATCAGCTTGGGATCGAAGGCAACATATTGGGTTTCATGACCCTCTCGTTTTTTAAGGTACAATATTCTTCACGGCAGTGGCTTAACACTTTGCTGGCTTTGCCTCCCTTTGCGGACCATCTGTAACCATGTGTGGTCCATCTTTTTATCGTTCAGGGTTTCTCTGCTATTGTTTTTAGTCTTTTTTAATGATGGTTGTACTCGTCCATTCTATCTATTCTTGAAGAGCTTCTTCGCAAATTGGTGAGGGTTGTCACAAAACATCTGCTGAACTTTGTTCATAGCTTTCCCTCCAAGTTACGGATCCTATTGTGTGGTCTAGCAAGCTATTTCAATCTTTTTGTTTGCGTCTTTAATCTTCTTTTTATCAGCCTCGCGCAGAGCTTGCTTGGAAATATTTCTTTAAGCACTTCATTGCAATTTTCTGAGATTTGTTGGGACCGATTTTGGTGGATTCTGCTTCACATAAATCTTTCCTTGAGTCTAGAGATCCTTTATTCTAGAGATATATTCCAAATTGTCATTCAGCTCTTCCGAATCTCCCTACATTTATAGGACATGTATAGTATCATGGAGAGGAATAAATACGCATCGTTCGACTAGCTCGCTGTTTCCCAAAAAAACTTAAATGAGGTTCCTTAGTAAAGTAAAAAGTAAGACTTAATATCCAACTCATTGTATTTCGTATGCTGTAATGCTGATACTCTGTTAGGGTGAAATAACTGATCAACACGCATATTACGATGATCCCGTGAACTCTGAATTTGTAAGACATGAGGTATGAACATTAAACCTGTGTCAGACAGAGTAGCTTTCAGAACATTGTCAAGAATGTAGGAGATGACTGATGAATGATATCATGATGATTACAGAGGGCATCACCAATTGTGTCCCTGTAGAGTATAAACGGTGCGTGACGTTCATGAATATATGGCACAGATTTAAGGAGGCTATAATATCTTTTTAAGTGCGATGACTTTGAAAGAAGTAGAAAAAATAAAGCAAATTTGTATGTTTATTTATGTAATTTATATCACACATGACAAATAGAAGTTTCAGTGAAGTGACATACAACTATCAGCCTGACTATGTAACGCTTTCACCTTTAAGGCAGGGGTTCCGAACATTTTTTGCTCGAAACCCCGTTTTTAATAATAAGATAGGGCGACTCCAAACACATTTTTCTTGTTAGCCAATATTGAATCCAAACGACTGTCTAATGATCAATTGGGTTGTTTATAAACGCGCAAAAGGGGGAATCCTCTTGGATTTTAAGAATCTTTCAACGAACGTTAGCGTTCTACACGGGGACTTAAAACGGTTCTAACTTTCACCTTTCTTTTCTAAGAGTCACGACGCGTTAATTCAACGAAGATTGCTATTGGCACTAAGTTGTACTGTGCCCTTATCCTCAGCGAGTTTCTTTTTGGAGTGCTCTAGATGATATATACATTCTCCGTCACTTAAAGAAGTCACAAAGTTCAATAGTCTTCCTAGTCCACTAGACAAGGGTTCAAATAGGCGTCTCGAGAACACACAAATTCTGCAGCAGCGTAGAATATAAGTCCAGGTAGCCGGTTTCACTCAACACTCACTTCAACAAGTCTCTCTGTCGAAGATGTCCACTTTCAGGACAATAAAAAGGAGCTCTCCGTCTCCAAAGTAAGCATTTTATATTTCAAAGATGACAGTCAAACTTCAATTGCTACTCAACTGTTTTCTTCAATACTCAAAATGGCTGATCAAGCTAGCATACACGTCAAGTGATTTTGTAGTCCACATTGTCAATAAAAATCCCCTGATTACATCATATCATTACTTAACACTATCATATATATTAAAAATATCTTGCCATTTATAACTTTTTCTTCAGAAATGTCACCTGTACATGTAAAATACAGCTGTATTTTCAAATTAGAACCAAGTCGTCGTGTACATATCGTAAACAAACCAGAGTTTCCCTTTGTTTTGTGTTTTTATTTTCAATAGATTCAGATCTATACTATATATCCTGAACAGTTCACATATGATTTCGTCTCCCAGAGGCCTGTATCATGTCAGCAAACGGCAAGAAAATGCCATGATAAAATTCGATATAGTGGCGATAAAGTTCAACTCGGACTTCAACTCTCATCAAAACAATAATCAACTCATCTTTCAAATTCAACTGAAGTATAATCCAACTAGTATATTCCATCATCATCTTCTAATAAATTAAATATCTTTGCCTGCCCTTTATTAGCTTTGGCTGGACTTTATATGTTTGACTCACTTGTAAACGTAGCTCATCATCGGAATCCCTGCGCATAACACTTTACGAGATAAGTTGTTTGCCATACTTGTCATCACTAAATGTATAATGTCTACTAGGTAATTGGAGTAATAATATCTCAAGCGGAATCAGAGATGTATTTTATGTTGAAAGCGACGATGGTGGCAAATGCCCTATATGGGCGGCACACCCACCAAATAAATGGTCCCATTAAAATGAGTAAAATAAGTTCAAATGTCAACCCCACATGACATCAATTTGATATTTGAAGATATTTCCATATCAAAAAGAACTACCCACCATTACACAAAATGCGGAGTGATTTAGTGTTGTGCTCTCTTGAATGTTGTTGACCCATCCTCACAAATAATGCCCTATACCCGGAGGAGGGACACTCATAGGAGCGCAATGCCAAAAGAGAGAAAAACTGAGTTTATCAGAAATGAATCACCTTATGTTTTTCTGAGAAATTGCTGACGTTTTCAGTGAAAAACTTTGTTTTTTCTAGATCAAACACTAAGTTTTATCAACGATAAAACCGTAGTTTTTTAAATGCTTATTTAAATTGGCAAACTTAGTTTATCTGCAACAACATAGTTTTTTCAGTCATAAAAGCAGAGTTTTCGAAACTTAGTTATCACTGAAAAAACATAGTTTTATCAATATGTTGAGCATTGGCGCGTGCCAAAATATAGTTTATCACCGATAAACTATGTTTTTCTAAAACTAAGTTTATCCGCTGATAAACTAAGTTTATCAAATAGTTTGAGCATTGGGCGAGATAAAAAACTAAGTTTTTTCTCTTGTAAACTAAGTTTATCAGCTGATAAACTATTTTTAATCAAATATCTTTGAGATTGTGCGAGAAAAACCTAAGTTTATCAGTTGATAAACGAAGTTTACACGGGTAAACTAAGTTTATCAAATAGTTGTGGAGCATTGCGCTAGAAAACAAGTTTTTTCACTTGAATAAACTAAGTTTACAGCTGATCAACTAAGTTTATCAAATATTTTTGAGCATTGGGCGAGATAACCTAAGTTTTTCTCTCTCGATAAACATAGTTCTTTTATCCAGTGATAACAAGTTTTAATCAGAAAAAAAGAAAAAAATAAACATGTTTTTTTCTCAGTTGAAACTCAGTTTTTCTGAGAAAAACTTAGTTTCATCAAAACATTTTGAGCATTGAGCGAGATAAAATAAGTTTTTCACTTGATGAACTAAGCTTTTATCAGCTGATAAACTAAGTTATCCATATCTTGAGCATTGTGCGAGAAAAATTATGTTTTCGTCCAGTTGATAAAACTAGTTTTGTCTGAGAAAAACTAGTTATCAAACATTTTGGGCATTGAGCGAGGATAAATTAAGGTTTTTCACTTGTAAACTAGTTTATCAGTGATAAACAAGTTTATCAAATATTGTTGAGCATGGAGCGAGAAAACTAGGTTTTCACTTTATAAACTACGTTTATCAAATATTTTTGAGCATGAGGGAGATAAACTAAGTTTTTTCACTTGATAAAAAACTAGTTTCAATCAGCTTGAATAAACAATTTTATCAATCCCATATTTTGACATTGGCGAGATAAACTAAGTTTTTCACTCTCGATAAACAAAGTTTATCAGCTTATAAACTATGTTTTTATTTCTTAAAAAACACAAAAACACAAATATTAAAAAACTATGTTTTTTGCAGATTGAGTTAAAACTCAGTTTTTCTGAGAAAAACTTAGTTTAATCAAAAACATTTTGAGCAGAATAGAGGCGAGATTAAATTAAGTTTGTTTCCTTGTAAACTAAGTTTCTCAGCTGATACACTAAGTTTATCAAATATTTGAGGGCATTTCAAGCGAGATCAACTCATTTTTTCACTTGGATAACTAAGTTTATCAATATTTTTGACACAAATTGATGGAATAAACTAAGTTTTTCTCTTGAATAAACAAATAATTTTATCAGTTGATACAAACTAAAGGTTAGGAATCAATATCTTGAGCATTGTGGGCGGAAAAACTATGTTTTTCCGTTGATAAACTCAGTTAATTTCAATATAGACAACTTAGTTATCAAATATTTTGATCATCGAGCGGATCAAACAAAGTTTTTCACTTGATAAACTAAGGTTTATCAGCTGATAAACCCACCGCAGTTTAATATCACATATTTTGAGCACGATGCGAGATAAACTAAGTTTTATCTTCTTATAAACTAAGTTTACAGCTGAAAAAACGCAGTTTTTTCAAATATCTTGAGCATTGTGAGAAAAACTAAGTTTATCAGTTATAAACGCTGTTTTTTCTGAGATAAACTAATAGTTTATCAAATATTTTATGCATTGAAACGCGTGCAAAAAATAGTTTATCAAAACAAGATAAACGTATGTTTTTTTCTGATAACACTAAGTTTGTCACTTGATAAACACGTTAATCAGTTGATAAACAAGTTTTCAAACACGCAAGCGCCGAATGCTCAAACATTAGAAAAACTAAGTTTTATCACTTGAAAAAACTAAGTTGCTCACCTGAAATCTTCGTTTTTTAATCCTCAGAGAGGAGCAAAACTTCGTTTAATCACTGAAAAACTCGTTTTTCTTCCTCTCATAAAAACTAAGTTTCAAAATCAAGAGGGGGGGGGGGGGGGGGGGGGGGGGGGGGGGGGGGGGGGGGGGGGGGGGGGGGGGGGATGGGGGGGTGGGGGGGGTGTGAAGAGGGGAAGAGGGGGGGGGGGGGGGGAAGGGGGGAGGGCGGGGGTGGGGAGGGGGGAGGGGGGGGGTGATAAACTTATTTTTTCTATATGTTAGCATTTACGCTTGCCATACACTCATGGCTTAACACATAGAAGGGAGGGTGACGAGTTGGCAAGCTAAAGAATGGCCATAACGTATTTGTTACAACAAGGGAAAAAACGCTACAATACTTTCGTAGCAACGCGTTTCTTTCAGAAAACATATACCAATTATGTATGACATATACCGTTCTGAGACTATCCGCTTGGAAAGGTGATGGCATCTTTCAGACCTAACACCTATAGATAATTATCAAGTCGCTCCTCTACCAAGGCCTGGCTTGTTCCTCGATCATTGATAAGCGCGTCGTTCTAGTAATACGGAGGTTTCCGTTTCTAGTCCGGCAAGCGGAGGGTCGTCGAGTGCCAAATTGTGTAAACACTATTTCAAACGGACTAAACGCATCTCATCATAGTTGCGAATAAAACGTTTTTACAAACATTTGGCACTCGCCAGTGGTGGGCGCACGTGTTTTTTTTTTCAAACTTGTGTGCGCTGGCCATCACCAGGGAGATCTTAAAAGAATATTTTGTTGTTTGGTTTTTAGTACACAAAAGCAATTCTTTGAAAAAAGCAAAGCGAGATTTGGGATGTGACTGTTTTGGATAGCACTTCGCCTAGGTATGAAATTGGCGGGAGATCAAGGGAATACGTGCGTGTGCATTCATTAACGCTTTTATTTTTGTGCTAATAAATATATTTTATTTTCCCTTTAATTGTGATCTGGGCCTATTAAAAGCATTGAAACACAAGCGAGTTTTTGATGCCGCGTCTAGTGTTTGACCCCGGTCTAGATCGTTTCAGCATTTTCAGCACCAATCTCGTCTACATTCTAAAGGTTTCGCGTGGCTGGCACCAATGTTCAAGGTTAAAATTATACCCCTTAATCCGCTCTGATCCAACTAGGGAATTGCTAGCGTAAGTTACAAATCTAAATACATCATCATTACATATTGGTATTTCTTCTTGTAAACAAGTTACGTTGGATAATCTTGTTGAATGGTTAACATTTTTGATTAAACTTGCTTAGGGTTTACTGTGGGCATTTAGTAGTTGTTTACAATGATCAAATGTGGGTTAATGCTGTAAAATGAACATTATCGCCCGGACAATATCTATAGTCCGGGTGCAGTTTCATTGTCCACTAGTTTTTCACTTTTGCTTCCTACACAATAATCAATTCAACATTTTTTTTCATGTCATTAAAAAAAAATTATGACTTTTTAAAAAATGCTTCAACAACTAGGCTGATTTATTACTGTCATACAATGGATATCGTTTGCCAAAGCCCAATGTTGAAGAATTTGAAATTGAGTAAAATGTGGTATTGCACATATAGACCTCTTTTGCTTCTTATTAGTATTCATAATTCCACAGCAAAATCTTTTGAACATGAAACCAGCTCCAATTTTTTCATTTCGATCTGAATGAATTATGTTGTGCCGTAAAAATGGGACTATCTTAAAATTTTACATATTCATGATAGTTGGGGTTTTGAATGAAAAACACGTAATGCCCATTTTGAACTGACTCAGTAGAATAATTAAAGCTGTATAGCCCCCCCCCCCCCCCATTTTCAGCAATTGCTAGAATGTCACGTAAACACTACTCATTTTGAAATTATACCACGCTCATCAAGACCCCCATTATGGGTGAAATTGAAAACCTTTTCACATCCCCCATTATGGGGAAATTGAGACATATTTCATCCAAGACGTATATTTTTAATAAATTTGCACCAAACTCCCCCAAAGACCCCAATTTTTTTTGGACAATTGCCAAATTTTGTCACTCAATAAACGCGACGGCGAATAATCAATCCTTATTATTGTGCAACCACCCTATCATCCACGGACGACATTTAATCTTGCGATGCTGTTGCCGACTACAACAACGAACAAAATGAAGAAAATCCAAAGCCAGTGATAACTAATGCTACCTGAGCTTTGCGTGGCTATATACACTTTGTTTGTCATTTCCCACTGACCATCTTTTAAATACCAATCACCCAATTACCATGACCACCTTTTTAAAAACGAATTAAGCAAATACAACAATTACTATGATCACCTTTTCAAATAATCAATCAAAAATAGGGGCCTACCAACTGATCGGCCGACGCCTGAAAAAGAAAAAAAAAACGCCGACCGCCAAAACGAACCACGGAACGACCAATCGAGCGGGAGAGCAAGCGAAACAATGGCTGCCTGAACGTGCATAAAACAGATGTTTTGTAGTTAAAATCAACTTAAAATGTCATCCTTTCCTTACTTTCTCTTTGTTTTTATTTTGGCAGAAACGTGACGGTTCCATGCATTTGGTATCGTATTGGAGTGGATGGGGACCGTGGTCAGACTGCTCAAGGAGTTGCGGAGGGGGAGTTGCCATGCAGACGAGGGAATGTCTACGCAGGCGCCATGGAGAAAAGTAATTTTGAAACTTTCGTGTTCCATTGAGTTCCGCATAATAGTTCAGTTTCATATATACATCAATAACACGGATCGTTATCCACAAGACGCCTAATTACTTAAATTACCCATTTTCATTTTTGTTTGCAATTTAGCGTGACTTTCGTGTGAGTTTGCTGTTGGTCAATGCCAACAAGGTCAATGCCAATTGGATTATGTTCCCCTATGACCAATTTTGTCATATAACATGATAACTATCCATTGCAGATGCTACAAACTATTCCTTATTTTGACATATAGATGAACAATTTGTTTCATTTTTTACCAAAATTTGAGCAACTTCCGATTTTGACCCCTGTACAAATGGATTTTGACCTTTTTACAATTTAAGCCAATGGTCATAGATGATACAAACTATACATTTTAGAATCCTAGACTAGACGGACAATATGGCATACATTTCAGCATGATTGGAGCAATTTAAAAGTTTGATCCCTGTGTAAACTTAAATTGGCCCCTATTGAAAAAGTGACACCACAATTTGAGAGTACTAACTACCTATGGGATTGATATAGGGGGTCCATACTAACTACCAAAGATGTTAAGCCTTATCTGTAGTGGGGGATGAACGATGGTGTTTGACCCAGGTCCATGCTCCTGCTCTAAAAGGCCTTTCGGAACAGTAAAATTTTCCCACTGTTAAAATGCTCCAAGCGTCTTTTCATTCGAACATGATATGATTATCTCCTCTCGTTATTGTGGTATTTAGGTTGAGTCGTTAAATAGATTTAAATAGAGTAATAACACGCAGCACACAAGCCATCCTTTATACCACCACAGTAGTTGGTGTGTGGTGTTTACGTAGACAGAAACCCCTTACAGCTACAAATGAACTTTTCATATTACGTCTCTCTGGACCAACGCCTATTGCGTTTTTTTTCTTTTGGATAGATCTCAATCTAGTGCTTTTCAGCGATTTTGCTTATTTTTTTAGATAACCAATTGGTATTGAAATAACACAAAATTCGGTAAACGTCGAAAAAAGACATTTTAATTCAGCTTAATTATTTCCCCGATTCGGCGTAGCCCAAGTCAACGCAATTGGCAGAACTTAGGACTACACCAAAGGTGTTCAATTTCGGATTCTACATAGGTGAATACAGTTGGCGTATAAACTTTACACCAAAAGTGTTCAATTTGATTCTCTCATCTATAGGTCAGCAAAGTTGGAGTAACTTTACACCAAAAGTGTGACATGTTCAATGTCGTTCATTCACCAGATTTTATATCGACATAACTTTATGTACAAAAAGGTTCAATGCGATTCTTTCACCGGATTCTACATAGCTCAATACAGTTGGCGTAACTTTACGTCAAAAGTGTTCTATTTGATTAACTGGATCCTACATAGGTCAGCACAGATGGCCTAACTTTACACCAACGTGTTCAATTTGATTCCTTCGCCGGATTATACATAAGTCAACACAGATTTGGTTCATAAACCAGATTTTATCTCGGCGTATAATTTTGATAATGGGCGATGTGGCCGAGCGGTCTAAGGCGCTAAACCGTCGACTCGATCGAGCGGCCTTGGTTCGAGTCCCGCGAGAGTCAGGTTTCTTGGTCATACTCAAATAGTTCCTATAAGTTGGCGTAATTTTGTCACAAGTTAATTGTGGTTCATTCACCAGACCTTATATCGACGTAACTTAAATGCACAAAAAACGTTCAATGCGATTCTTTCACCGGATTCTACACAGGTCAATACGGTTGGCGTAACTTCACGCCAATAGTGTTCAATTTGATTCTTTCGCTGGATTCTACATAGTTTAACACAGTTGGCGTAACTTTACACCAAAAGCGTTAAATTTGGTTCATTCACCATCGGCGTAACTTAGATGCACCAAAAGCGTTCAATGCGATTCTTTCACCGGATTCTACATAGCTCAATACAGTTGGCGTAACTTTACGACAAAAGTGTTTAATTTGATTATTTCGCTGGATTCTACATAGTTTAACACAGTTGGCGTAACTTTACACCAAAAGCGTTAAATTTGGTTCATTCACCATCGGCGTAACTTAGATGCACCAAAAGCGTTCAATGCGATTCTATCACCGGATTCTACACAGGTCAATACGGTTGGCGTAACTTCACGCCAATAGTGTTCAATTTGATTCTTTCGCTGGATTCTACATAGTTTAACACAGTTGGCGTAACTTTACACCAAAAGCGTTAAATTTGGTTCATTCACCATCGGCGTAACTTAGATGCACCAAAAGCGTTCAATGCGATTCTATCACCGGATTCTACACAGGTCAATACGGTTGGCGTAACTTCACGCCAATAGTGTTCAATTTGATTCTTTCGCTGGATTCTACATAGTTTAACACAGTTGGCGTAACTTTACACCAAAAGCGTTAAATTTGGTTCATTCACCATCGGCGTAACTTAGATGCACCAAAAGCGTTCAATGCGATTCTATCACCGGATTCTACACAGGTCAATACGGTTGGCGTAACTTCACGCCAATAGTGTTCAATTTGATTCTTTCGCTGGATTCTACATAGTTTAACACAGTTGGCGTAACTTTACACCAAAAGCGTTAAATTTGGTTCATTCACCATCGGCGTAACTTAGATGCACCAAAAGCGTTCAATGCGATTCTATCACCGGATTCTACACAGGTCAATACGGTTGGCGTAACTTCACGCCAATAGTGTTCAATTTGATTCTTTCGCTGGATTCTACATAGTTTAACACAGTTGGCGTAACTTTACACCAAAAGCGTTAAATTTGGTTCATTCACCATCGGCGTAACTTAGATGCACCAAAAGCGTTCAATGCGATTCTATCACCGGATTCTACACAGGTCAATACGGTTGGCGTAACTTCACGCCAATAGTGTTCAATTTGATTCTTTCGCTGGATTCTACATAGTTTAACACAGTTGGCGTAACTTTACACCAAAAGCGTTAAATTTGGTTCATTCACCATCGGCGTAACTTAGATGCACCAAAAGCGTTCAATGCGATTCTATCACCGGATTCTACACAGGTCAATACGGTTGGCGTAACTTCACGCCAATAGTGTTCAATTTGATTCTTTCGCTGGATTCTACATAGTTTAACACAGTTGGCGTAACTTTACACCAAAAGCGTTAAATTTGGTTCATTCACCATCGGCGTAACTTAGATGCACCAAAAGCGTTCAATGCGATTCTATCACCGGATTCTACACAGGTCAATACGGTTGGCGTAACTTCACGCCAATAGTGTTCAATTTGATTCTTTCGCTGGATTCTACATAGTTTAACACAGTTGGCGTAACTTTACACCAAAAGCGTTAAATTTGGTTCATTCACCATCGGCGTAACTTAGATGCACCAAAAGCGTTCAATGCGATTCTATCACTTCGATTTTCGCCCTTAAACATTTGCAGTAGACCCTGACAAACCGTCGTTTAAAGTTCATTAGCGGACTATTGAAAGCCTTTTTGACATTCCTTGTCCTCTGCCCGTATTTCTTATGGAGTACAATCGGCAAAGTTATGATTATCCAGTTCCTTTTAAACCGCCATATTTGGGATCATGACAACCAAATTAAACATTTATCGCACTTTGATTCTGGGAGGAAACAGATCATGCTTACGAATCACAACTGTTACAATATTACGTAATGTGTTATCAGAAACTCTGGTACAATTTTAAATATTATTTTTATTATAAAGTGCTTTTCTGCATGTGCAATACTTTTGGCCAGTTTATGTACTTGCCGTCAACAATATGGGTTAGAATTTTTTGGAATAACCCACGTTATGTTTAAATTTATATGTTTATGTACCCTTGATTCGTTAGAATTAACAGGGAGGAATCACCATGTTCCAGAAGCTTATCAGCCTACCAAGACGAGTTAGATATATACTCAGAGACCTCATGGAATTAGCCTGAAGTGTTAGGTGAAGATATTTATAGGTTGATTGGAGGCTCTGAAAAGAAATGTCTGGCATTTCGCGATATCATATTTACGGGATATCCCTTTTTGCTAACAAAACTGAAGCCTACAGTCATATCCAAATATCGTGGTAGACAGTCTAAGATTTTTGAGAAAGGTGAATAAATAAAAGAATCATTAAAATTGCCTCAGCCTGGCTAGACATATAATCACGGTAGATATTCCAATACTACAGATTGGATTGTTGAAATGCCAATGACGTCACTTTAAAGGGATGCCAAAAAAATTTACGTGTCATAAAATGTTTGTGCTTGAAGTAAAGATAAATACTAAATCTCGAATCAAAAATTCGTTTCAGAAATTTAATCTGTCATTTAGACCCCGTAATAATAAGTTATGGGTAGGAAGTGAGTCACAGACACGTGTAAAGGGCAAATATTTGGGGTACAGAATGTAAATGCATTTTAACAGATTTGATCCAAACGAAAATGATTCATCTGACTGAAATATGAATAGAATGCCATTTATTATGAGTTCAAATATTTTCACCGATATCAAAGTCTTGCGTTTGGTGGAGATTCATGAAGACAAGCTTTAACGTACAATGTAGATTGTAGAATCATGACGAGAAACTCGTTTGCATCCAAACAATGCCATTTGTAAATTTTGATATGGCCCATGGTGATCTTACAGTAGATAGAAAATAGACATGGCTAAAGAACATCATCATTGAGTCATCATTAGCATGAAAAATCAAAATAACCGTTTTAACATGATGCGTATTAATCTAGCAATTAGACTGTCCTAGTGTTTTTCAAAACAAGTGGATGTCATAACAAAGACATGAATGGTCACCCAAATATTGTCTTTAAAGATATTTATATAATGAAGATCAGAGATAAACATTAATATTTCTGATCAACTACTGAGCCCACAGTTTGGTTTCTTGGTGGCGACAGTAGTCGGTTATACCATGCGTAGAAATAGTAGATAGCTAATTATGTACTGCAACAATATTATAATAGCTGGGAAACTTCAGTGGCGTATCTTGAGGGTGCTTCGGGACGCGCGCCCCCGGGCTTCATTACAAAACATGCGAAATTAGCCCTATATTTTCAGCTATTAAGGTCCCCCCGGGTCCCCATCAAAAAGCCAGGTCTGGCGTCCGCTGGAAACGCTTCGGATTTACCCTACATGTTTTATTGCTGAAACTGAAGAATGAAATGCAAAGAAGTCCGCATGTTTGGAAGGTGCTAGAATGTATTCGTCCTTTTATATAAGTTGAAGATATATTGGAATTTGACTGAACAAAGTGTAGTCTTCAATTTGTTGCTACAGACACACGTGGTTTACTCTTTAAAGTGACAGGAGGAGATTTTTTAGAGATACAAATTTCTCTCTATCGAAAGAACGTTTGGAAGGTTTATTGCCGCAAACAGGTGCCAAAGAAAACTGCAACATTGTTGGGAACTTGCCTGCTATCGTAATCGTTCCCTATAGGAAACCATGCTTCTTTGACTTTCTGTCGCTGCACGAAGAAACACTAAATCATCATCTATTACATAAAGACGCGGCGTATTCGGCTTATGCAATTCAGGTGTTGCTGTGATCTGATCATTGGAAGCATTCCAAATCTGTAAAAAACCTAGGTTCGAGAAAAATGGGGGTGCTTCTTTCTGGAAATCTTCCTAAGTCTCTTTAAACCATTGGAAATATGGTATTTTAAAGAGTAAACCGGTCATATTTTTTTAGATACAGTTTCAAGTTTTCTTAGATTTAACGAGACTTGGATAATTGTCGGGAACATCGGCGCGGACATTCGACAATGGTCACTTAGGTCACTAGAGCCACTGCGTAGTAGCAAATAAATACCGAACATTATTCGTATACAGGGGCGGATCCAGCCCCTGAATGGGGGGTGCCAAAAGAGGATGTGAAGATGAGATGCTGGTATAGAATGGCTGCATAGCAGACCCACGCCGCGGCGATGGATGCCCATAAGGGTGGTAACACCTCTCCTCTCCCGCGCGAAGGCGGAGCTCTGCACTTTTTATCATGGCAATCAACGGGCAATCAATTCCAACGTGGTTGATGAGGAAACTTCATATCATGATTTTTTCCAGCTTATGGCAATGGACATAGCTACTTGAAGTTAAATAGTTAAATTTAGAGAATTAGAGTTATTGGAAAGAGATCTTGTTTGCACTATCTGTACCAGGTGGGATATAATTTTGAATGTTTCTTATGTTTTAGATTAAAATCTGATCTATTTAAATTAATTGAAGTTCTTGCACTGAATCTGAAGGAGCGCTATATAATTTGCAATTTAACTCTAGTTGTGAAGCACAAGGTCATAAAGATTTTTGTCACCATTATCAGACAAAATGAGGGAACTGAAACCCCAGCTTAAATGAATTAAAACAACAGGGTAAAATGGATCAGCTTACAAAATATATCACATTCGCCTCATTCTTCACCACATTCCTTGTGGTCTTCCCGATAAACTCGAGCGTTATGCAGGAACCTGCTTTGTTGGATATAAATGATCCAGATCCCAGAGATCCAGATAGTAACTGCCAAGCAGCGAAACTGATCGCTCACCACCAAACACTGTCTTCCAAAACATCAATTTCTCAAGGATACCCATATCATGACTAGACCCCATCGCGACTTGAAAAACTCATTGGCACAAGATGGGGTTGCTCGCCCCACATACCCTAAGATCGACGGCGCTTGCCCTGTGCCTATTTCATGTGGAGTATGCTTGCCCTGTATGGGAAAGATTAACCCATGCCAAAGCTGATTCCGCATAAAATGCCTCCTGCCGGATTCTATCACAGGATGTCTTCGGTCAACACCACAGGCGAACTTATACATCCTAGCAGAAGGAAATGTTCCACCAGCATCCGCCGTAGTGTAGCGACTAGCGAGGAATTGCAAGAGCATAGATGCCCAAAGTTAAGTATCTAATTGTGACGCATGTCTGGACAGAGACCTGCTGCCAACCGCTTAAATCCAGAAAGAGTTCTTAAACAAAAGCCAAACCTCTGGAATCAGTCTCTAAGGAGTATAAGAGAGTCGCATTGTGGAAATAAAGATTGCTCTCAAGAAATAAATCTATTGGGTATTCAGCCTGGTGAGCATCTTCACCTGGAGCTGACTCCTCATGGGCCTCATGGCGAGCCTCAACAGATTTGGAAAACCAGAACTGGCCGATCTAAAGTTTCCTTGCAGAAGTGGGCTACCTGGAACAGGATCAAAGACACTAGCTGGTGGTGTGGAAAAACAGCACTATACAGACTATGGAACATCTCTTGGTCTGCCCAACTATGGAGCAACAATGCACAAACAAGGAACCTTGCGGAATTCAGTGTGAAAGCAGCCAGACGTTGTATTACCCATCCTGCTGGGATCAGATTGAGAATCACTGTGTTGGGACCACGATGAGAGAAAGAAGCCTCTTCTTCACTACATTCATTCATTTTTCAGCATGCCCAAGATAATAGAAAATATGTCAATTACGGACAACATCAACTTTGTCACAGGTCGTTTTTGTTTATTCCCTTCATGGCACATTTGTTTTTGATATACACTGTAATAAACATTGAACAGTTTCGTAAATTAGTCCCAGAGAGTCGCGTTTATACAAAAATTTGTTAGAATGTTAGATGTAATGAATGCTTTCTTCCATTTAAAATAATAAGCGTTTTTGCATAAAACGTGTTATAAAAAATTAAATATCTACGGAAAAGTAGATCCTTAGAGAAAAGTATTAAGGTATGCTCTTTCTATTAATCATTGAGTTGAAATGTCCCTGAATTTCAGGTTCCAGAGTGTTCCGCGTTTCAAATACTGAAATCAGACACTAAAATCTTAAACAAGATTTAAATTTTAAAACATTACTTACATTTTTGTTCAACTTAGAACCTTTTGTCCTCTAGAGGAACCCTCAAGAAGGAACTCTCCAAAATGTTCGTAAAAATGAGAACCCAAAAAATTTCCATAACCGAACCATAAAAGGGCTATACAGGATATTAACAGGTTAAAGATCTCGTTTTGGTTCTTTAAAGAACCTTACAGGGTTCCATATAGAGGACAAGTTTAGCACTTTTTTCTGCAAAGTGTTGCAGGTCAGTTGTAAATCTGTGAAAATTGAGATGTGACCACATAAAGGATCTACAAGCGAGATAAGATCCATAGAAAAGGTTTGGACAAAATCATAATTTATATTGAATCACCAAATATAGAAAAAAAAAATAAAACATTACTGTTGACCAAGGTCGGGGCGACTGTGCTATTTTGTAAATAGGCCAAAGATTAAAAACATTATGTCTGGCAATTTTCTTGAAAAATCTGTGAGGATGACAAGATTGCAAGTATATTGTAATTCTCCAGATAAATTTGTGTTTGATATTTTTTATCTTCTGGTCAGTACTTTGGAATTGTAGGGATTTGAGCGCACTTCTAGTGATATCTAGAAGGACATTTGGGAAGTGATTATGCGAATTCGGTCATTTCAGTCGCAGAATTGGTGGGACAAAAAATACCAATTTATCGGTGCGCGGCAAATGCGGAATTTCTGCAAATCGTGTTTTCTAAACAGATTCTCTAGATTCTGTAGTAGAAGTGCGCTCTTGAAATATCACAATCATACAAAATAGGCTAAAAAAGTAAATAATACCGTTGTGTGATAATCAAATCAATGCTTACAACTTTAAAAGTTGTGAATGAAAAAAAACGCAAAGTTACTACAGATACATCGAAAAAAAACGGGGGGGGGATTTTTAAAAAAAAAATAGCGGCGAATCTAATGTTCTATGTGGGCTTACACAGCAATTTTCAACACCTGAATTGTTACTGTTTGAGTAAATATGGACTGTTAAAGACGAATTGGTCAAGCTAATAGTTTGTTTACCGATCTGATAATTTTACCTGAAAGCACCACTCCACTCACATGTATTGAAATTGTTGAATGGAACGTCGAAAATCAAGATCCATGTCAAAACAACACACAAGGCAATGGTAATAAGGTCCGGAGTGTTTCAAACGTATTTTCAAGAAAATTATCAAACTTGATTTTTATTTGCCAAATTTGTATTTAAATTTATGTAGCAAGAATAAACGCGAAGCTGGTCGGCGTGGTTTTAAGTTTTAATCATTAAAATTCTAGTCGGAGAATAAACCCATTAACACAAAGTTGGGAGTAAGCCTATTTTTGTGTTATGGGAAGGATAATTTTTGCCCGCGCGGGAGGCGGGGGCTCTAGATGGTGAAACTTGACCGGCAAGAGTTTTGCTGTATTGAAAGCATGGAAGAGCCTTGGTCATAACAATTTTTCATGACAATTGTGAAATGGATGAAACAAGTGCTCTAAAATATAATGGTTGCTGTGATGAACATGACATAAATATTAGGCAACACAAAATAGGTTTTGTGTAAGTAAAAATGATGATTTACAGTGTGAGATAAAAATGTATTTCAGTGTTTTTTACAAATTTATATGGGAGCTGTAACAAGGTCTTATTTCAATGGTTAAGTGGGGTCAAATATCAAGATCAGGCTGTTGGGCGAAACCTTGCAACAGTGCCTAGTTAATACTTCAGGTACGATATCATTGGCTATTCAGAACATCTTGACAATCTTGGGCAGCTGACATCAGTTATGAGGGTCGCCTATTGAGGTCCTACAGTGATCATAACTTGAAACAAGAATAAGTGAAATTGAATCAACACTTACGATACAGGATACCAAATTATACCCATTCAGTGTTCAGTAAAAGTCAACTACACAAGCAATTTTTTGCTCTGGACAATGTTATTTTATTCTCAATTCTTGGCTATTTTGGATGTTTTAATAATTATGCCATTGCGCGGGGCCTTACATTGGTGCCCAGCACCAAAAATGTTTCTGTTCTTATGTAACGACAGTCTAAATTCGATGGGTTGGTTTGAGTTGGTGCACGTGGTGGACGTTTGAAGGTATAGTAAAAAATGGTCGAGACAATCACGTCATTTTTGTCAAACAAAAATAGGTCCGCACTGAAATCAGGGTCTGAATCTTCTAGGGTGTAGCGGAAAATTTTGTGGAAATTTATGTGTTTCGAGTATTTGCCCACGTAAGTGTCATTATCACATTACTTTTCTGCGACGCGGGGAGGGCCGACGGTCACCGGATCCACCATTGCGTGTTCCCATCATCAACTGCCAATTTTCCCTCGTTCTCCAACGATTGATGACCATGAGCATAGTTAACATTTTTTTTTCTGATTATCGATATGATTTTAGTAAAATCAGTGATATTCGTAATTTCGTAGTGATTTGCAGTCAAGGAAAATTGGAAGTATGTCGATGTTCCGACTCAAAGAAAGCTGGATGAGTCAAAGTTTGGTGGTCCTGAACGGCGAACGGTTATATTTCATGTTTTAGGGAGAAATATAAGATATTACTAGCTTTTTAGTCAAAATTGTTAAGCAACTCAGGTCATTTCCGCTTCTTTCTTTTTTCTATTGAATGTTTTCTCAAAAAAAAATCGGAGTTGGGGGGGGGGTGCCAAGGCACCCCGGCACCCCCCATGGATCCGCGCTGAGGAGACTACATACACATTAAAAAAAAATGATTTCTTAGTCTTGTGCTCTGAGCAAGCTCAAGGACAAGACAAATAAAAATATATCGTTCAAAGGAACCCTTAATGCTCTTAAATGACAAACCTATTTTGTAAATACCACGAAAAACGAACTCAAATTTGGAAGCAATTTGCCATCCAAGTGGTTACATAACTTGTCGTTGCTGGATTGCATTTTTGAAAATTGCACTGTCTGAGGATGCGTGTGCCGATTATTTTGATCGTGATTCAAGAGTGGGCTCTATGATCAAGTCTACCTGTATAGTTTTACGTAACACTTCTTGGAAAAACAATTCCAAAATAGCTGTTGGCCAGTTCTATTCCAAAATAGGATCAGAGTTTCACAATTATAGTTGTAATAATCGTAAAAGGACGTATATTTATGGATAGGCGCCATCTAGCAGCCTACCACAATACTGGGTTCACATACTCTATGATTATAAATACAAAAATAATACACACAAACGGCATTTGATTTTGCGCCTTCTCAAAACAAGGTCAAAGCGCCTTACCAAAATAGAGGTAATTACTATTAGCCTAAAATAGATAATGACAAAGGTATTAAGCTTTCACACTGAGCCGGTGATACGATAGGACTTGCCGATCGATCGCCGTTTTTTTTGAAGACTAGTGCAGTCGTTTTCTGAATACTAGACGCACATGTGCAATAGCCGACTTAGTTACGGATTGGAAAAGGTTTCCAAAGGAAGAATTTAACGAGCGCTACTTCTCACGAATACTCTTTTGGAGGCATTTACGGCAGTGGCTATCGAACACTTTTTTACTGACTGAAGGTATAAGCCCATCTTTTTAAGTTAGGGATATGACGTGTCACCTTGGTTTGTTTCCGCACGGAAACGGTGAGTTTTCGCCTCGTGAAATTGAACGGGCTGAGCAGATAGGAATTCAACATGGCGGATAGACTCTTACGTAACTTGCATTTAGTGAACGAACGTGTGGGTTATTGAGCGGAAGCCACAACAACGGATATGTGTTGTCAGAGGTTTGCAAAGTATTATAATGAATTTGGTGGCTGCGTTTGAAGTATACAGATAGCGCGATCGCAAAAGCGATCGATCACCGGCTCATGAAAAGCTCTTATTGTAAAAGATGAACTGAAGATAAGCTAATTACATCAAACTATAAAAATAAAAAAGAAAACAGATGCACAATTAATATCAGTGCGGCAATAACAAAAAAACTAATTTTAAGCACAGATCAACTCTTAGGAAATAGATGGAATTTTAGAGCCGTCTTAAAGAGTTAAACAAGGACTTAGACTGTACCCCAGTCTCGGCTCTGTTTCCTCTGGTTTTAGAGCGCACTTGGTTAAAAGATAATGCCTAGAACTAAAAAACTAGATGACTTTTCAGCTGACACCCCCGGACGCCGGGCAGCCAGCCCTGACAACCAACGGTCCAAATTGCACAGGGCTCCTGGAATATACACTAGTATAGGGGCAGTACGGATATATGGGCGTTTGAAGAGTTAGTGGTAAAATTCAGTCGCTTAGTGTTTTCATCACCGTGGACTCGAGGGAGGTCTAAATGGACTTGAAGTGGCGAACAGAGATAGGCAAAGTGTTCCATAGGCTATGGGCCCGCATTGCTGAAAGCCATGCAACCACTGACCTTTTTGTGCGGGGCGGAAACAGTGAGAGGCGTGTTCTTGTCATCTGCAGGATCGCAATCCCTGGCCTGCCAGGAATATACAAAGAGATGGTATTCAGATATGTAAATCATAAATCACTCCACATAAAATCACAACAAAAATGTGACAGTGTCTGTCCGATCTTGAGACTATACTCGATTCGCGCTGATATAGGGACAACCAGTACTCTTTTAGGTTGTTGCGGGAGTGAGAGAGCTTTTTGCGAGAGGCGTACAACAATTATATCTTTGCAGCACTTCTTGTCCGTGTATTCTTAAAAATGTACGCTCGACGGTCAATACCACGTGCAATGGTCACAACATTAAAGGGACATGGTAAGGTAACGTACCTAAAAATATGTGAAATACTACCTGGATAAGGAAGGTGCGCTATAGATTCTTGAATATGGTAACAATGGTTTTGCGCTGTTCACACAGGTGATATGGGGCCTATCATTACTTTCATACGTTACCTAAACTAATACGACTAATACATAGTCAATATGCGAATAGATGGTCCAACTTAGTCAATAGTTGACGCGTCGGCTGAATTATTTGGAAGTGAAAACCAACCTTGCCATGAACACAAAAAACCGGCCCGCAAAAAACACTCGTGTTTGTATTTAGTCGCCTAAATTAAACTTTAGTCTGAAATAAAGAGTTTGGGTAATTACTTGTCAGTGTACATTTAGGAACAAGGACCAAACAGGATAAAACATTACCGTTGTAAAGTGCTCCGTAGGAAATTATTTTCCATGTTCACTCTGTTTAAGATTAATATCATTTTTTATCCTTAATTCTAGAATGCCCTATTCTTAAACACTTGCAATCAAAACACTTAAAAGATAACGTTTTCGCAGTGACTACAGAAATATGCGTTTAATCCTAAACACGTTTTTGTCCTGAGGTGATGTGAATGATTTAGAAATCGGTTGTATTAAACTGTACAAACTCATATGGTCAGAGATATACGTAAAGAAAATTAAGTGTTTTGTACTTGGCCTGTGACCTTTACGTCACTTTCTATTGTTAGGTCGTGAGGCGACTCTTGGAAGATTAAAATGCTTCTCCCTATTTCACCGAATGGATATGACCCAACTTTTCCCAGCTCCTATATCAGCGCGAATCGAGTATAATACAGACCGAGTTGGGGGGGGGGGGGGGCACCTTAATTGAAAGGTGGTACCTGTACGGGTATGTTGATATCCCCTAAAGACACTCATTTTCACGTCCAAGTTCTGTTCAGACTCCCATTGCCAGAGACCCCTCCTTTGTGAAGAAAGAATATCCTTCTTGCCCTAATTTAAATTCAGTTCCAGGGACACAAATGTTATATTCCAAAATCAGCGCGCAGCCTAGTTTGAAAATCGGGGTGGCATACACCTGTGCGGAACTCCCCTCCCCGAGGTAATACAGATTATATTCCATTGCATTTATGACAATGTCGCCCCAATTTGAAATGTATTCCGTTGTTGCTTTCTATATCGGATACAACGTAGGCCTAGCATGATCTCGGTTCATGGTTCCATTAAAGAAGGGGGGGTCTTCTCGTTATTCCGAAGGTTCATGTTCCGAAGGTTCTTATTCCGAAGGTTCGTTTTTCCGAACACGACTTTTTTGCATTCGCTTTTCCGAATCCTGAAAAAGGTTCGGTATTCCGAAACATGGTGGTTCGCTATTCCGAAACTTAAAAAAGGGTTCGCTATTCCGATCTTCTAAAAGGGTTCGCTATTCCGAATCATAAAAAGGCGTTAGCTATCCGAATCTCAAAAAGGGTTCGTAATTCCGAATCTTCAAACGAGGTTCGTTATTCGAATATTTGAAAACGGGTCGGTATTCCGAAACCCAATACCGTGTTCGTTTATCCGCATATCAAAAGGGTTTCGCTGTTCGACGATTTTTTTTTTCCAGGCGGAAGCACTGTCAACATGATCGCCCTGAATTATCGTTCAATTCATTTGCATTAGTGGTTTGAGGTATTTTCTCGAAAGATAAAGTTTGGAGATATTTTCTTGAAATTTCGAGTATTTTCTCGAAGTTGGAGATATTTTCTCAAAGTTCGAGATAGGTGGCCTGCTCCTATATTCTCGAATTTGATATTATCTCAAAGTTTGAGATATTTCATCAAAGTTTTGAGTATATTCTAAAACCTTCAAGTGATTATTATCTTGAAGTTTCAGATATTCTCAAAGAAGTTTCAGATACTTTCTCGATGTTTCAAGATATAATTTCGAAGTTTGAGGATAGTTTCCGATACAGGAGAAGTTTGCAAGATAATAGTTCAGGACGTTTGAGGGTAAGTATCTAGAGTTGGTGATAGTTTTCCAAAAATTGACGTTTACTATCTCCGAAATACCGAGATGTCATTATCTCAAAGATCGAGATTATTTTAAGAAGTATCAGTTAGGATCTCGAAGTGTGATTAGTATAAGTTTCAGTAATATCTTTCTAGAGTTTCTAGGACAAAATTTCGATTGTTTGAGGTATTATCTAGAAGTTAGTTAATATTATCTCGATTTTGGAGTATTTTATTAAAGTTGTGATATTTTCTCGAAGTATGTGAATTTTTCTCGTAAAGCTTTGTCTGTTCGAAATAGTTGCGATAAGTTTTCGAGGAATTTGTGGCAAGAGTTTCCATTATGTACCCCCATTAAAAGTTCTACATGGAACAAAGTCTTGTGTAATATTTTTG
>JAMKCH010012675.1:0-29722 GCA_023653785.1 Ophioderma brevispina
CCTGCAGATCTATGGCAAACTATACCTTTTTTTAATCCTGGAAATGTAAAGAACACGTTGGCATACTTTTCGACGCGTTTTGATACTTTTCTATATTGAGTCAACTCCAACCCTCCTCGCACACCCCCCACGCAACCTTCTACCTCCCCCGCTGTCGCTCCCTCCCATCCCTTTGCTCACTCCCCCCAACCTTTCTTCCCCTGTATAAACCTTACCCCCTTAAAAATATATGTTCCACTCCTTTTATTTAACTTTTGGCATATGTTGTTTAAAGGTATTCTCAATACCATTCTGTTGGAATGATTCGTGCAATTAGTGCCGGGTTAAGGCAGCATTCATTCTATTTTGACTGGCCTAACTTGCTGAAGTCACGTGTTATATTTTCGCTGGCTTCGGTATTGCATGCGGCCGCGTTGTAAATATACCACAGGAATAAACATGCGTCGCTTCCATGATTGCTGTGTACAGTTGTGTACATTTGTCGGAATAAATCTGGATTTTCTTCGCCAAGGAATACTCCATTCATGAAAAAAAACTGGTTACGTTTTATTAGGGATATTTCATTATATAGGGCCAGATAGATTCATACCAAAAATCACTTTAATGTTTGGTTGATATTTACGTTTTACTCATGTTACTCAAGAACTAGGACGATATCATAGAATATTCTCCAAACATAAAAGTAAAATAAGTTGATTTAGTTTTTATGAGTTTAAAGAGCAAAGGTTGTGTGTGCTCTTGTTGTTTGAAGTTATTTCTTTAGCCAAGGACATTTTTATAAGAAGTCGTTTGACGGTTTAACAGATAAACACACCACGCAATCCTGGTTGTCCTTTCGCTTTGTTTCTTCATGCACAAATAACAACAATTCATCTCAGGAAATAATTGAGACCTTTCTTTTTTCACTTTATAAACCATATAGAACATTTTGCAGGATACTCTGGAATATCAACAATTATTATTTATACACAGGATGGGTTATCAAAGAAGTTGTTTTTGACCCTCTTAAACAAATTCACAAAACAAATTCTGTGTTTATCTACTATTAAATTGTCGCAGGAATAATGCCTTCAAAGTCTGAAAAATCAAACAATGTGGGACATGTAAAAAAATTGTACTGGGGGCGGGAAAAGTTTGTGTACAGGGGACTCAACATTAAAGCAGGTCTAATTGTTTCGAAACCCACACATACTTATTATCTAGTCTGGGATTAAAATAGGTTATGTTTGTCATATATACGGTCATTAGTTTCGGAGTTAGGTCATAAACGGTCAAGAGATCCTTCATCTTTCAGAGCTCCTCCGATTTTGACGAACGAAACTAGTCGCAATTAATTTGTTTGGTCATATCCCAATTATTTCGATTTGGTTGCATATGACATTTTAATATGTAAATTAGAGGGTAAGCAGATGACCCCATAGAATATGTAGAGCCTAGAGCATTGTACATTTTGACCTCAAATACGTCACAATTGGTGAAATAGTGCAAGTATTACCTTTATTTTGTGGGTCCTTTGGGACTATAAGGAGAATTTAAGACCATTTTGTGAAAAGAGTCGGGCATTCTGAAATTTACCCCAGGATGACCTTGAACCTTTGTTGCCCTATATCTATGAAACTATAACCCACAGAAGGGCAAATATACCCTTTTTAATCTTAGGGACAGCAGCCAAAAATGTTTGGTATAGATTCGTTAATGCACCTACTTTTACAAGGTTGTCCAAAAAAATGGTCTGCAAAGGCAAAGCGCCCTCGTTGCTTAATTTTACATCAAATAAGTAAAAACAATAAAAAAAATATATCACAAAATTACAAATTGATTGGTCTGTTTGCCAATACAGGGAGATATGGCTAATATTCTAAAAGGGGGTGCGATGACCAATGTGTCACTTTTGCGCACTTGAGTATTTTCCACTTAAAGGACCCGATTTTTTGCTCCAGTAGCATCACCGGAAATGCAAACTGGTACTTGTATTTTGGACACTATCTGTGTAATTCTGAAAACCAAACTACGCAGAAACTTCTAGCGATGTTGATTGGGTATATTGATGTAATCATCGAATAAGAGGAATGCATTGGTAAGAAAGGGCTTTTTTTCTTTTAAAGGTCATGCAGATATGAAGGTTCAGTTTAAATGGTTACACACGGGGATATATCGTGTATGTCATGTAATGAGCCAGAGATATTGTAAGAAATGGTTGTTAAGAAAGTGGGTTAACTCCTATAATTGTAGACATTAAACGTGAAATGAGTATGCTCAAAATGGCTTTTGAATTGGTGATAGGAAAAAACACCCTAATGGTAACAGTATACATAGCCATATTTATTTATGATTCCATACCACTAGTTAAAAAAAAGACTGTCAAGTTAAAGTTTTAACGTTAGGTAACCCATTGAATCACTTCCAATAAAAATTCAAATTTACCATAAAGGTTTAAAATTCAATTAAGTTTTGTAATTTCAGAATGACATATTTCCCCCTAAACGTCGTAAGAATAACAAAACAAAAACCAATTGCCCCAAACATAATAATAATAATAATATAATAGGCGTAAGTTGTAGGTAATTGGAGACCGTTAAGCCCATTTGCATAATGTACATGAACATGGAAAATGACACACAATTAAAATGGTTCTTTTTTCCTCTTCAGCAACTTCTACTCATATTGGTAAACAAAATGGTAACACCAAATTAATTAATAAGATAATGAGGATTAATAACGTCATATCAAAGGTCTCTCATTACCTACTGGGTAGGTAATGAGGAGACAGTTAAAAATCCGGTATTTGCAAGAAATTTTAGTAAAAATGGGACTGTCATGCTAAGTTCAAACATCTTCTTACAGAATACATGTAGCCAATGATTTTAAATCATTTTAAAAACAATATGAACCAGATGTGGTTGAAAAACAGGTCTTTTGTTTGCATTTAATAAATGTAGCTAACACATATGTTCTGAAGGGCTTAAGAATTAACTTTCTGAAAAAAAAAAAAGGACAGTAGGCCCATATTTATTCTATTTCTGCAGTCATTTTTTTGAGATTCATTACATAAAGAAAATATGCATTTAAATGCAATTAGTTTTTTAAGCTGAAATGAATCATAATTTTCCTGAAAATGTAGGATAGTAGGCCCATGTGACCCTAACCCTGAATCTCACAAAATCCAGGACAAAGCCCAAATACAAGAATTTGACACAAAAATTACATACAACAAGACTATTTTTAATTTGGTCTTTTTATTGCAATGATGGAATATATAGCAAACGTTAAAGATAGAAATTAAACTTGTAATCATTATTAAGAGGGTACCTATCATGAGGTATTTCCACTTTGCTAATGGTTTACATACTAAAAAGAAAAATTGTCAAAATACTCATGATGAGAGGTCGGGTAGGTCGGGTTCGTGAAACAGTTGTATTTTAATTTGGCCATATTTAATATAATTTATATTTAAATTCCACTTAATAAAACAGTCACAACTATATTACCCCATTTTGAAAACATTATGGCTATTCCATTCCCCACCAAAGCACAATAAAGCCACCAGCAGGAGGTCAAGGACTGCCTGTGACACCTGCCATTCATAACAAACAGTCGCCAGTGGTGTCCCCCATTAACCTACACCCAACATTATGGACTGACCGTTCATGTCGGGCCACAGTATCACCCATTACGCACACACAGTGGCAGTGTTTAGTGTTATGTGGATAGCGCACTTACAAACTTCATTTGGAAGTTACCTTTTAACCATCACATCTTCACTATGTCGAACACGCCCCATTGGAAAAGATCATACTGACTATTTCGAAGTTTTTTGCTGCACTAAATGACGACCACTGTATGTAAAACAAGCAGGAGTGATTCTAAAGATTGTAGAATACTTCTAGATGGCGCTATAACAACATTATAGCCAGGCGCAGGCAGGGCAGGATAGTTCAGCTTCAGGTGGTATCCAATTACCTACGGTATCCAATTACTAAACTTACAATAACATAATAATAACAACGGACGCTAATAAAAACGTAAGGCAAAAATTGTCATATCCTGATGTATGATTTACGACGGTGGTGTGAGCTGTTTTATATGCATAAACTAACGTGCATAATATTCTTGTCTTTACTTGGACTTAAGCGCAATGCCAAAGGAACAACGTGAGGACATTTCTCGTAACGACGTCGTTCCTGCTTCTGAAAGGGTATTTCCCCCTAACGTAGGAATAGGGAAAGTAATAGTGATAATAATAGTAAAGTCACTTTATGTTAGGATGTTAAAAATACGTTTTTGTTTGCAGTTTGCTTGCATATGAATTACAATATCTCATGTTTGGTAGATGAAAATATATGTTATGTTCTAGCAGCATCTGACAAGTAATACCGAATGATTTGCCTGATTTGGGCAGGAAAACGTTCATATGAACATCTTGATGTTTTCACAAATGTGAGGAACGTAACGTGTACAAAATACATTTGAGTCAAACAGTCAAACATATTGAGTGTGTAAGGAATCGACCTTTTTCCTTCTTTGAAATGTTACCACTATGGCCAAGCTTAGGACCATTATACGTGTTTTTTTCAACGGATTCTAGACCGGTCTTTGCTGCTGATTTTGAATCTGATAAGAGAAACATTACGCCAAAATGCAATGATTCAAAATGACCGCAAAAATACTTCAAACTTACTCCAAATTTGCAATTATTGCGTCTGTCCCAAGGTTTAGCAGTCAGAATATCCATTGAGACCGATTAAAATAATGATTACCCAATCAGTAATCAAGAAAATCAATTATGGCAGCGAATACAATAATAAAGTGTCTGATACTTATCTACTCTTGGCCGTAGAATGACAACCTGGTGCCTATCCTTTGGTTTTTATGAGTCAAGATATTAAAACGAGTCCGCTGATATCTTCATAGATAAGAAAAGAATGTGTCAAGATGGCTTTCACATTTCTAAACTGGCTATAATTGCAACACGACATCTAGTATTGAGTTGTAATGTTTGTCTATAACCCTATAATCCAATTAGATCCGTTTAAACGTCATTAAGTGAGCTGAGCTATTGTATAGGTCAGATCCAACATCCAAAAATGGCCATTGAAATGACCCCTCACGTTCTCTAGTCTGATACCCACAGGATTCAGAATCGGCAGGAAAAATGGATTAGAAAGATCAAAAAACATTATGTATAATAAAACAAGATTAATATCAGCTAACATTGAATTTGTAGTTTGTAGCTGGACTAATAGTGGGAGAACAGATGTCAATTTGCAACCCCATTACCTTTTATCGAATTTTGTATTATCGATTTTTTTTTTAATTGAAGACCTCATTTATTTATAGTCTAATTTTTTTATTCGTGTCACTTCGTTTACAGTTTTCGGCGATTCTGATTCAATCTGAGAGGTTACTTGGGTCAATCTCCGAAAAATGTTCAAATTTGGTCTTAAAATGACCAAATATTCAACAATAAGGAATTCCTGAAAAAATCATTGAAAATCGTAAAACTTTAATATTTTCAGAACACGGAACAATGCATGTGTGATTTTAAACAATACCCGATTTTTAGCTTAATTGCCTAAAGTTAACATACTTAACTGTCTTGTTAACAGACTAACAGATACCACGCGTTCACCTTTAAAACAATGGACTATATCTTTGTGATAGACTCGTACACATGCGAATATGACAAGGGCATCTGGTGGTTTTATTTAAAGAAAATAGTTAGACCTGTGTTTCTTTTAACGTTACAACTATAAAACGATATGTATCCAAAATGGTACTGAATAATTCTATAAGATAACGTTTAATTCTTTGCTCGACGTATATAAAGATAAAAACGACTCAAAAGAGATCATTCGAGAATATAATGGTCGTCTGGAAGTATGTTTCGCTTGCTAGTTTCTGAATGTCTCACCAAAACTAGCAAGCTTAACACACCTCCAGACGACCACATCTTCGTGAATTGTCTGTTTTTCGTCCTTTACTAATACACATCAATCAACCTTTATATGCGGCGTGGCCACTTGTATTGCCTCTTTGTTATTGCGTTTGGAGATCAAATGCCCATTCTAAGATTTAATCCGTTCTTTGATGTGAACCATAAAACTAATGTATACATTATAAAGAAGAATGCCGTATTGAATGCGTGAACAAGGATGGATAGATCATTCTTGTGCCATGTACCATTCAGGGTGCTGCCATGTTGGCTTTGTGCACATTAACAATTACATTATTAAGTTGTATGTTTAACTGTTGGTGTTTAGTTGTAGGCTAAGCAGGTGTTTGTGCGCTTTGAGGTCCAATGATTATGTGAGCATATAGGTGACTTGGAACCGAGTCTACTGACCAACGAATTGAAGCAAGAAATGAGCAACTATTTTCAAATGGATATATTCCTTACTACCTAAAAAGTTGTGAGGATTTTAATGTTTTTTTATATTTTTTTTGCACGGGGAGTATTTTGTATATTTTTTAAATGTAACTGTTTGTGACCCCCAGGTTTTTGCGGAACTAGACCTTGGCAAACGGGGGGGGGGGGGGGGGGGGAGAATGGGGTGTAGGAGGACTTTTTTGAGGGGCGATTTTTGGGGTCCTTTCTCTTCTCCTCCACATAGCCACACGGTGACACAAGGTCAGTTTTCTTTTGGTAGCTGATGGGGGAAAGGGTCCTCGCCCCCTGCCACCCCCACCACCCACTGGTTACGCCGCCACTGGTGGAACCCTTATTTCACACAGATCTGATTTTAGTTTTTAAACATATCTCTTTTGAAACTGAGGGGATAACCATTCGAAAGTGCTCAAGTTCGTTAAAAGAGTGCGTAACATAACTTAGGATAATTCGTTGAACCGTTTGCTAACCGAGAAAACTACATAACTCAACAAATACAACAACTCTTCAAGCTTAGTTTTGCAGCACTGCCAGAAGAGCAAAAATAACTGCTTTCTATGAACAGTGAAATTTATCTCAGTTCGTCGGTGCGGGTTTTTTGCTAAGGCAAAATCTCATACATATTTTCCGTCGCTGCCTATACGTACCTGCCGTATATTCGTACCGATCGAATCGCAATGAAATTTTGTTATTTTCAATTTTAATTAAAATACTGGGAATATTATTTCTTTTGAAACTTTTTAATACGCTTCAACTGGCAACCGTATCTTCAAACAATCAACAGTTTTCTAATTGCTGATCTCCATGCATCGCGATACGCTAGACATACATAAATGTTGTAGGCGCGGCAGCTGCAGTGCCTTGCTTTCGCACTCCTCAATCGATTCATAGTGTATCTGTATAGCTACCTCTAGTTAAAGTGGGTGACCCGATCAGATCCGATTTTTATAAGCCGTTTTCTCCTCACGTACGTGAAAACATTCACCCAAAAATCTTGATTACGTCAAATTTAGTTTAAATCATTCCCACACTTTGGGTGGTCAAGCAAAATGGGTATGAATAGGCCATAGGACCTGTATTGTAATTTACGGTGGTGTAGGCCACATTTAAGAACGTTTCTTCTAATCATAACATCAAAAGGAAACCTTTCTTTGGGCCGAAACACTTCCCTGGGGGTTAATGAGAAAAGCGTGTACTTTCCCTTCTGATATCAAAAATCTCACTTAAAGGTTTTGATTGGTAAGTTAGAGACGATGTTGTTGATCGAGTCACCCTCCTTTAAAAACAGGGAAAAAATACATTAATGTGAAGAGTTATCTTTAAGAGACGTTTAAAGGTATGGTAAAAGTTTGGCATTTATAATAGAATTCCGAATAATGAATTTTGCTCAAACCTTCATACCGTTATTTTCGCGTTTCTTCAGTTGTTCGTAAAGGGGCAAGTTGAAACGCGACAGGGATAATTTATGATTAGTTTAGCATGTTTGCATGAGCAAACATGACCTACATCCACGCAAGTATAGAGAGAGAGAGAGAGTCAGAGTACAAGATCGTTAGTTACTCCAAACAGGGCCTAGGGAGTCAAATACAACCCTATTAATAAAACGACAAATGTTTGAGATCTAAGTGCTACTTTGGTTTTTTGGAGTTACTTTTCTCAAAAAACAAGACCATTGAGCTTTTAGGTCCAGAAAATGATCACGCCCGGGACGGGGCCAAAATCTCTCAAATATGATCTTTTCCCCATTAACAGCAAAACGGGGAGTCAAATACTAAACCACCATTTTAAAACTGACATCTCCCTACTGGCAAAAGGTTATGATCTTTGAATCACATGATTGACAATTTTACTAACGGATGTATATTTTGTTTGTACATCAATGAACAGAGTGAAAGTGCACCACAAAGTTTACTACTCCCATCCCCCCAAAAAATCACTAACGAGGCAGTATTTTGAATAAAATATACGCCTTTTAGTACTCGTTCAAAATGGTAATTTTCAATAACATTGAAAACTCGGCATAAAATAGTACTTGTTTTGTAGCAAAATACATAATTTTTCCTCAAAATACCTGAAGCGCGGCTGAAATAATCATTTGCCTACGTGTATTGAAAGCGCCTAGCAACATATTTGCAATACAGGGTGAACCGATGAAAATACTCATATTGAAAATTTCATTGACTCTACTGGATCGAAACAACATGACGCTCAATACAATCGTTATAAGGCAAAACCTGAAACGTGTCGTTCGAAATAAATTAATATAATCACTTTATTACTGTGGTCCTTCCCTCTAACCAATGGACACCATTGGAAGTAAAGTGTAAGTGCATATTATAAGTAGATTCAACCCATCGTGTCACCATCACCTCTAGTACTTTTTTCGAAGGTATTGCATTGAAATGAGGGGATGTGCATTGATGGAAATTAAAAACTCCACGCTAAATCTATATATTGAAACATTGTAGTCCGTTAACAGAGAAAACGCATAGCTATATTAATACTCTCAAAACATTCTCACTAATCGTATTTGCTTAATGCATTCATGTAACATGTGTTGAACGTTCTGACTTTTGAGGCTTTAGCGCCCGTGTTTTGGATACGAGGAACAAAAAAGTTTTTGTTACTCCTTTTGTCTCCATGAAAAGCGAGAATATCTTAGTTCGTTCATGAAAACTATGGTGTGAAACGGTGAATCAGCCACATATTCTCCATCCTCTCCCAACCTCATCGACGCTGTTCCAAAACTTTCTCTTGCGGTGACACGATGGGTTGAATCTACTATATAGCACTATAGCATGCATGTATTTCCTCACGTTAAAATTAAATTTGGGGTAAAACACTAGAAACAGTGTGAAGAGGACATTTACATATCATGCTTTTAATGCAGGAAGCGACAGGTTGCAACACTTCATTATAATGAATCTGCAGTGAAGTGAACGCAACGTAGGTTGCCGTAAATTGTAAACGCTTAGGATTGGCTCCATAATATCAGTATCATGAGAAGGGGAGGAAGAGGGAGATATGACATGATACGAGGAGGTAAAAATTCGACCGCGTGCACCATTAAGAAGGCGTTGAGATGTCTTGCTCTGATTAGTTCATACCTTGGTGGATAACTTCTTTTATTCTTCTTAAGAGATCACGACAAATAACCCTCCATACCATATCTTGTTGACAACTACTTGTACCCCCTTTCACACATTTATCTATTACACCGTATTTCGAAGGGTCTAAGGTTTCTTCGCGACCCGTTGCGTACACAGCAAATTAAGATTAAACAAGTTAGTGTTCTTCCTTTCTTGTTTTCTCTTGTCATGTTAAAAGCTTCTCACAAATAACCCGGCGGCCAGTGGCCAGACCAGTTCGGTTCCCAATTGATTTTTATACTTATCACTAAACTCATCATATTTATTTATTTTATAACATTATTAAGTCAAATAAGGGGGGGGGGGTCAATTAAAACAAAAATTTTTTATTTTTTTTCTAATTTATCAAATCACTGATATTGCCTTTAAGCTACTATTGGCCATACGGACTAACTAAAAGGGGTCGCATATTACAGGTAATAGAGGTTGCAATATTGGACTGTTGTCAAATTGTTAGGACTTGATCAACTTAGGTTAGTATACAATATACAAATGGTTGGAGGGGAAATAGTGGCAATCTGTTATCCCCGCGTACTGGGCTCACAGCCTACCACCAACCGAACCCGAAGGGTGAGGGTACGTATGCCTGTATCCTGTACCGAGGGAAATAGGCAATATTTATATTCCCCGACATAGCATGTAGTATTTGTTTTAATTCACCTTATAAATGTTTACTGATATAATGCTGGCATAAGTAAAATTAACCATAACGTGTTGACGTTTAACTTGGCTTTTAAAAAAAAATCGCCATCCCGTTTACGAACCTGCCTACAATGAAAATCGCCCCAACAACTCGTCCAAGTCGGCACAATTTAGCACTTCAACTTCCGCAAGAGAACTTCCCTTTTCCGTACCCTAGTCTGTAAAACTTCACAGCCTTCCGGCCGACAAATCGCGTGTTTTTGGTGCATCTTTTTTTGTATTAACGCAGCATTTCGTCGTCTGTCAACGACCACTGACCGACTACTGGCGGCGGCCATTTTTGTTGTTGTTGTTACAACGGAGGCAGTTCCGTCTTTCTTGGGAACGCTGTAATTAACTTAAATGCGTGACTTAACGCTACATGGTAAACTTTTGCCTCTTGGTACGATGATGTAGTGCAAGTAGTAAAAAATAAACCGCACGGGAAATAGCTCAAATTCACAGATAGCTCAATTTATATCATCCCTGTGTCCGGCGCAATTAAACCAATGAAATTAAAAGGACTTATGCCTCTTATCTCATCCCTATTTATAGGTGGTAATAATAGTAATTTCCGTATTCAAAGCTAACCCCATGGGTGCTATCTGCCATTCCGATAGTCACAATGGAACTTTCTTTATTTTTGAGGCTTTTTGCAATCAGCAACTATGCTTAAATGGCGGTAGAGCTGAAGGCGGCTTTGTAAGCTGCATTTCAACTGGTTTTTTTTAATTTGTAATTGAAGGTATAGTGAGTTACCATCATAACGCTGTTCTGTAGACAGGAGTGCTCTGGGGAGTATCACGACCGAACCTACGGCGACTATAATTCTCGCCCCTACGCCGTGGCGGCGCACTCTCACCATACCTCTGACTGGGGCATCTTTTGCATTTCTCGTTATACACCGCGTTTACTTTGTACGGGTACCACCACAAAGAAGCGAATATTTTGATCGTTCTGACTGTTCAAAAATCAACACTTTTCACTGTTATCCATTTGTATATCATCATGGCGGCTCAGGAAAAAAATTAAATTTCTTGGCTGCACAGAATAGCGATAAAAGTATACAAAAATGGAAACGACTGCGTGTAATTCACTCTCCATGAACTGAAGAATGTGAATGTCTGCACCGTAACGTTCCCAAATGGAAAAACCACTGAATCTGTCAAGCTTCTAATGAAGTGGAATGAACTTATTTTATTTATGATTTTCATTTATTTTGCTTTAAATACGATTGTTATTGTTTTCAACAAAATTTCATTTAAAACAGGGTTAATTTAGTTCCACATGTCACGTACCGTACATCACCCATGTAACAACCAAATAAGCGTCATTTCTAAAACATCAACCTAACCCGCCATAGGAAGATGTCACGTTTTTCAACAAATACGATCGGTCTTTGGGTACTATTCAATTTTTCACGTACACGTATATATCAACATTCTGTTGTTACTTTATTTTTGTCTGGATGTTTGAATTTTACGAAAAATGATTTTTCTCACGCGCCTGGGATTACCAATTTTTAACACTATCTAAACCATAAGGTTTCATTTATCAGTCCGCAAGTGGGCGAATGGTAACCTTTCAATTTTACAACAACGTAGACAACTTGCCCTGGAATTCCAGTTTAGGCCAGTCCCTGACCATCATCCTTCCTTAAATCCACTATAAAATAACGGTGTGAAATGTTGTAAAAATTGCCAAAAAAAAAGGTAGGGTTTAGGTTGTAAAATTTGTATTCGTTCGTTAGCTCGAAAAGGCAATATGCGGCGTGTGTACTGTGTGTTTGCCCCCCAGTAATGGCGGCGACCCGTCGAGTGTGTCCGTTCGAGTTTCCCAGTCGGATCGTGTATAAGATCACACAGTTGCTGTGAAATGTGCTGACACACAACCTAGATTCGTGTGATTGCTGAACCTGATCCAATCTGCTAGATCTTTCAGCCGCGAATTATCCCATTGAAACTTTTATGAACTGTCTCCATTTAGTAACATCGCGAAAGAGGAAAGCATGAAATAGTCATATGTTATCACCTTATTAATCTTTAAATTAACACCTTTACTAAAGGTCGATTCATGCTGAAACTATACGTAAAGCGTATAAATAAAAAAGGTTTCCGCTAACCTGTTGAGGTACCACACAACGGAATGCATTGACTAAGTTTCGTATAAGTAGGTAGATAAAAATGCCATTTCCTAGTGCCACCAAATTCAAATACGTAAGTCCTTAAAGTTGACCAATGGGTTTAAGTGATATATGCGGAGGTGATTATGATCTACATCCATCTATATCTTAAAACCACAGCAGCCAACAACATCCCGCTGTGCATGTATTACACCAACATCCGGTTTTTCAGCCACTGAGGCATTTCAAAAAACACGGAAATGTATTCGCTTTCCCACGAAAAAAATCGCTTACCGAGTAGAAATTATTTTGTCTAAATGGTCCTTTTTAATACCACACGAAACCGTTCAACAGAAAAAACTTCTAACCGGCAAAGATTTTGTTTTAAAACCTTATAATTAAACCCGGATATTAAATTTCCACAGACGCCTCTAAAGTCTGTTGCAGAGACTCTTATTTGAACAATTGACACTCATAACAATAGCGCAGCGGGATTGTTGTCGGCTGCTGTGTCTTAAAAAAACTATAACTTCAAGGGTATTTTTGGTTGGTGTGGCCGTTCGTTAGGGACCAGGGTGGGACTCCGGTTGACGGGCGACCCGATGAATAATGATTGCACTAATTGAAAGCAAACCAAACCAAATCAGATATCGCGATCTATATAAGAAAAGACGCAAACCATTTTGGGAATATCAATCTGTAGCAAAGTCCCCCGCTCATTGCCGCCACGCATTATACTGGGGAATCTAAAAGTAAAGTCATAATAGGTCACCTTTTGGTTGTATGCCGATTTGTTTGATTTTGATTTGGCTTGTTTTGAATTTATACAATCGATTTAAGTTAATATTGCAGTTATGTGTGAAAACTAAATGACGACACGATCGTTACCTCACGTCAAAGGTTGTAGCGAAGTGAAAGTATTTTTAAATGAAAATATTGTATCACGCCTATATAATATTCCATAATATATGATATTTAAGACAGATCACGATGACATTGCTGGCGGAATTATGATTGCCCTGTGGTAAAAACTCCTTCAATTCCGTAGCCGTTTTATACACATTGGTGATTGCGTGAAAAAAAACAAGAATCCTCGATACTTTTGCAAAATTCCGTCATTTATGAAAATTATTTCTTTAAACGTAAACACTTGACAGGGTCTTTACACAACAATTTCCATTTCAACAAAGTTGTTTAAATTAGAAGGATATATCTGCAGCAACTTGAATTTATAGTGTTCTTACTTGTTCATGACTAATCCAGGCAAACACGAGCAGTAGAAGATGGTCTTTAAACCCTAATAACCTTAATAAGGCATTTTTTCTATGTCGAATTGGCGCCTTACGTCTCGCATACGGAGCTATGGTTCGCGGGTACTCTAAACAATTTATATCATACTAATCTTAGCATAAACCTTGAATATCAAGGGTACAATTTCAAACCGCGTAGTCTTTTTAAAAGCACCAAAATGCTTTTTATTGCCGTTTTACAACCACGCGCGAGTTAATGACCGAAAGAATTTCGATTGATAATCAATTAAACACTATATACGCAACTAGTAAATTGACCATGCAATGCAAGTATGTGCCCAAACGTTAGAAAAAATCGGTGACGTTGGAACTTTAGTTATTTGTCAATTGCAACATTTCCATGCTCTTTGGCCAAACAGAGGAATGTCCAATGCAATTGTTTGTATAAACCGAAAAAGAGGGGAAGGATGCAAGAACCAATAAGAATTGCAAGCTTCAACAATAAATTTCATTTGGGTCTGATACCACCATATCATGTATTTTGATCTATGGCGCTTTAAAATAATCATAACGACCGGTTAAGATAGCAAATGAGGTCAATAAACGGGCTGATTGTGACGAAGTGAAGAAAACGGTATCGTAAGTGGCATGGATATTCAATTGCCGGTAGGAAACAATAAGGAGCTCGAAATTCCAAATAGATGAACCCCTTTTTAGCATTTCAAAGGGGGTAAGGGTCCCATTAAGGTGTTATACCAGCATCACGTCATCGCTCTGCTACGTCAATTGACACCACTTGGAAAGTGGCACTGTTACAGTTAAATGGATAAGCAGCGATGTGTTGATCCGAAACATCCGAAAAAAATCAACAAAATTCGTATTGTGGTATTTTGTTACTGGCATGTGCTAACATAACCTGCAAGTGGTTGGCGTATGAAATTCGTTATTAAGGCACGCCGTCTTTTAGCGGACTCGGTACTTTCTCCGTGCGTACGCAAAATTTCAACTTGAGATCAAAAAAAAATTTTTTACAAAAAAATTAAAAATATTAAATTTATAATTTTATAAATTTGTGCACCATGACTTGTACAGTTTGATTCAAACATTAACATTATTGAATATTTGTTATAGGTCTCTTCTTATCGTTGTCCCAAAACACTGTGGTTCTCAAATATGATACCAGCCCGAGAATGGGACACAAGTCTGGCGGCTTCACTGAATCGCAAGGGTCCTTATGGGTGCATTGTTGCTCCGCAGGGGCAGACCAGAGGTTTTCCATGTAGGTGGTGCTGTTCACAACCACAGCTAGTATCCTGATTCTTGCTTCAGAAGCCCCAACTTCTGCAAGGAAAACCTTAGATCGCCAGTTCTGGTTCTCAATCTGTTGATGCATCGCCATTCAGCACATTACATGGGGAGTCAGCTCCAAGGTGGGAGATGCTCACCAGGTTCAATACGATAGATGTTACTTGGTTGATGGCAAGTCTTTTCTTTCCACAAGGCGACTATCTTGACCTCATTAGCGACTGGTCAAGAGGTCGGACTTTGACTTAAGAAAATCTCTCTGGGATTTAAGGCGGTTGGCAGGCAGGTATCTGTCCAGACATAGGGTGCTTCACATAGATACTTGTTTGGTGGCAGCTACGCTCTTGCATGATCGCTACGCTAACGACGGATGTCTGGGGAGCAATTCCTGCTAGGATTGTAAAAGTTTCCGTTGGTGTTGGACGGAGGCATCCTGGATAAGCCGGACAGGCAGGCAGTTAACGCTGAACAAGCTTCTTGGCATGGGTTGTCTTTCCATACAGGGCAGGCATACTCTGCACATGAGTTACACAGGGCAAGTGCCGTCGATATTAGGGTGTGGGCGAAGCACCATCTGTGCCAGTGAGTTTGTCAAGATTGTTATTGCTTCCGTGAACATCTTTATCTGTGTCTTTCTCGATGTGGGTTGATAAGAGGAGAGTGCGGTTCCAAGGTACTCCCTAGGTTGAGAAGGGTATCACAGTGCTCCAGGGGAGTTCCAGACCAGTAACTTTAAGATTGGGACGTTTGCTTTCACGGTTGCGTAGATGGAAAGTACAAATCTGTGTCTTGGACGGAATTGCACGTAGGTGGGTTTCCTCATCTAATAAGGAGTGAGTTCATCCAAAGCTTTGAAGAGTCTCTCCGTCAAAACAACGGTGAAGTCGGCATCTTGTGCGCATCAAGGGAGCGTCTGCATAATAAAACGACAGGTTTCATGCACTCCTAGGTTGGTCGCTTGGTTATATGTTGAACAGGCGAGGTGCAAGCACACTTCCTTTTGGGTCGACATCTTGAGCCTACGCAATCGGCCTCTTCTCGTCCTAGCGCGAATAAAAAAGACTCCGTTTGCCAGCAATCTCGCGATATAAGCTCAGTCAAGCGGATGCCTTTGGTAATTCCAGGATATTATGGGAGTAGGCAATCTGTAAATTAAACAGTGGTCGTATGCTGCTGAGTGGTCGACGAACACAGCTCCGGTTACCATACCCCTTCTCGAAACCATCCTCAATGTGTTGAGTTAGGTGAGTACTTGGCTTTTTGTTGATTTGCCTGGTCGGAAACATGCTTATTGTTTCTGGTATGAGTGTTCGTCTATCACAATGCGATACGAATTGAGCAGGAGACGTCAAAGAGTTGTGTATGGCTGAGGAGTCTGGTCTGTAGCTCTTGGGACTGATGGATCTTTCCCAGGTTTTGGAAGTGCCATAACATGTGCTTTTCCTCCAGATCTTTGGGAACCTGTGGGAAATAATGCAGCAATTGTAGAGCTCAAGAAAGCATTCCTTTCTACTGGGCCTAAGATTTTAGTTGCTCAGTAGAGATGTTGTTCAAGGCCTCGCTTTCTGTTGAAGTTTGCATACGGATTCCAATCGTCCTGGTTGAAGGGGCGAGTGAAACCAGGGTCACCACTAACCTAGTATGGGCTAGTTTGATTTCTATGGGTTTTCTTGCTGCACTTGCCATTTAAAAGCAGTTGGTGGGCAACTTGGTTGGTGTGACATTTGGCTGCTGTGGATGGTTCTGTTGATCCCCTCGGAGCTTTTCGGATGGTAGACCATGTCTTGCTGTTATGGGTCATCAGTGGATTCAATTAAGTATGCCAAGTTTTGATCTTTTCCTGGGAGATCCTCTCCGAAACTTCCTACCTTTAGCAGTTGTTTTGCAGCCCGAAAAAAGGATCAGCTTCAACATGGTGATCTACTCTGGGGATTCTCTAGCATATTCCTTAGAAAGGCCTGTATATATTCGTCCTACAGCCTCTGGGTATGAATCTCCAGTGCAGTCTTGTTCACTAGTGGGCAAAATTTGTCATAGTTCTGGGGTTTTGGAAGCAATCCTCTCACGTTCTGATCCAGGTCATCAGTGAATCCGTGCCAGTCTGCTTTCCTGTACTTAAAGCGGCGATTTAAAAGCACTTTGTTGGTTTACGGCAGCGTGACTTTGGATTACGATGGTCGATGTTGGTTTGTGGAACAGGATCCAGAACAATATTGGTACACGGTTAGAGATTTTTTGCAACAATAGCTAGATCAGGGTTGAAACCTCTCTTCCAACGGGCACTATGAAATGATGCGGAGCTTAGAGTCGTGAGAAGACGTAGATGTTAACTGTCTTATCATTCTTCGCCAGCGTGTCCGTCTTGTTCGTTTCATTGTAGCCCCATTGGGGGTTACTATGGCTGTTGAAGTCGCCCATGAAGAAGTGAGGTTTGGTGGAATTCCCAGGGTTGAGGTGAGGTGCTCGAAGTTACTGTGGAGGTTTTAGACAGATGTAAAGATGACAGAGGCTAAGCCCATGTAGTTATCACAGACATTGAGGTTCTTCTACTTCGGGCCTGTTATCACAATAGGCACTTCCATATGTCGATGTGGTCTCTCGGTTTTGCAGGACCATTCCTGTATGGTTGGGCGGTGGTTATGATTCCTCTGTGGGGTTCCTGCAGACATAGGCCATCGCAGGGGATTGTACTGGTGTTAACCACACAGCTGCATAGTGGAGACGCCATCGCTGTATATCTATTTTGCGAGAGGCGGTATGAGAAATGTCCTCAAATATTCAGTTTTTCGGTATTTGGTGTTTTCTTCCTAATTAAAGTAGCTATATGGATTTGAACATACTCATCTTTGATTTATAAGCTAAATAAAATGAATTCACATTATTTTTTTATTTTTTCACTCATTATCGACTGCTTCCCCCTTAAAGGGATTTCTGTATTTAGGGACAAAGCCAGTCCTGGAAGCAATCGATACCATGTTCTATCATACACAGTGCGGGACCCGTGGTTGTATCAGATTACTGACCAATCTCTGATATCGAAGATTTAAATATCTGAGAGATGGATCGAGACTATTTTCAAATGCAAATCGTGATCGTTACTTACACTGACTATACTCTGCGAGCTGAAGTATGAATAACGTCAGGTATGGATTCCAGGCCCACTCGAGGGGAGGGGTCAAAGCTCACGACTTGGTAGTGCATAGGTATAATAATAATACGGAAAGGTGTTGGTCTTAAAGGGTGAACTATTGATTGATGAGGAAAGGCAATGAAGGGCGGCTGGCGATTTCAATACTTTGCATTTCGGTAAATAGTCCATAGACGAACAAATTTGAAATCTACATGCATTTACAAAATTGGTCGGAAATTTCTTAAAAATTCCTTGCAAAAAATTGCGGGGATAACAACATAGTTAGGCAAAATTCTAAACGGGTAAGAAGCTAGTGAAAATGACCCGAATAAGAGGATAAAAATGGTCAACTTGAAAATATTTAATCCTTATGTATAATATTTCGTGCGGAGCTTGCGAAAAAATGGTTTTTTAAGTGATAAATTTGCCAGAAAACTCGGTTTCCCATATTTATATACAAAAAAACGACTTTTCGGTTGATCTTCCTTGTCAGAAGGCGGGGAATAACTGCTCCCCCCTATTCCTGGGATTTCCTATAAAGAACAGAACGTTCAAAGTCCCTAATACGACGCACCTTGATAGGGCTATATGGCATTGTTTTCAGCATTGACAGCCCATCAAGACACGTTTCTCTCGAAGGCAGACTAGTGATGAGCTTTTTCGATAGTTTCTTCAGATTTATTTATTATTTCCGGCCAAGTCTTTTAAGAATCTTCCATCATTTAGGGTAGTCCTAATGGAGAGATAGAGTGAAAGAGAGAGATAGAGCATACATCTGATATCAGTACAGTGAAAATCGTCTGGAATAATGGCTATAGCTTTTGACATTAAATCTGTGTTTGGCTGTTTTCTGATGTAACTTTTCTTGAAATTAAAGGTTTTTAAAGAACCTTTTCTAATTTAAAAAAGACAATCGAAACAATTTGCGGTACCGATAACCATACAAAATTGGTTCCACGAACACCGTTGTCATCTCTAAAACTAAGATAGGACGTACTGACAATGCTCCCTTATATCGGGAATAAAGTGAAAGTGCACTTGGCCCTTGCCATATACTCGGCCAATAAGCTTTAATTTGCTCCAATTATTCACCTTTCAGGAACCTTTCAATACCATACACCTTAATCATATAATTTCCTGAATTGTAGTTAGCAAATTCAACGACACTACAACCGACACGGAAATGGATTATCATACAATAACACTATTATGTTAACTATAGACATTTACTTCGAAGAACCCTTGATATTGTCTCAAAACTAGGTGCTGACAGCCTTGTACCGCAATTGCGTGATTTCGTTCGTCAAGTGTACCCACAACCCGCAAAGCTTCTTTGATATATCTTTGATACTCCAGACATCATCTTTAACTTTGTAATCATTGTAAAGAGATAACTGTACAAGCATATCATCTGTTTGTTCACTATCTACGTAACATCTTAAGTTCATAATTCTCATCACGTATTAGCGAGACAGCCACCGCGTGAGCCGGAGGATGCGATGTATATGCCACCACTCCCACGTTGCCCTCAGCTAAACGCATCGGAAGATTACCTTAAAACCACTGCCTCGCTAGCAAAAGAGAGCACTTCTTCAATGCTTCTTTTTAACACCCGTCTAGGGGGTCTATACCAGTGTGCTTTTCCCTCGTACAGATTTTACCGTTTAATATTATATTTTAGGGGCCAAGCCCAAATATCAATGAACTTTTCAAGAAATATAAGGCAAAGCTTCCAAATTTAACGGACGGTAGATCGGTGTAAAAGTAGATATAATACGGGCTCCATAGAAGACAACAGAATAAAGCGTGAAACTAATGCTGCGTGAAGAGTAAACTGAATCGAGTGTCCTATTCTTTACCGTTTAGGTGGACTATGAATCCGGCGGACAATAAAACTTCTACACCGGTATAGTCCCTGGCGGTTGAGCCGTGTGTCATTGGTTAGAACCGGTGTAAACGGAAATATAGTCATTCTGGAGCCATAGTCCGGGCTCCGTGGACGACAACGGAATAAAGCGTTAAACTAATGTTGCCTGAAGAGTGCGCTATCGAGCACCGTTCCAGGTAGGGTATGGGCCATGCCCTTCTGCGCTGTCGATTCGTAATCCCTATCACGGGAGGAGAGCAAAACCAAGCGTAAATTCATAATAAATTATTAAAATCATATAACTATCTGTTGCCCCAAATATAACTTGCACATTTTCTTGAAAATGAATAAAATGTCACTTCAATTTATTTCCCCCAATATCAGTGACCAATAGATACGCTAGACTTCAGCAAACAATGAAGCTAAAGATTATTCAATTACCGGCTCGGTATGCGGTGTAGAAAAACACTTCAGATTCCTTTTCATCTGGGAATGCAGGACCAATGTTATATTGTCTCGCGGTTGAAAAGACTCAGGTGTTACCACCTCTCCGATTTAGACGAATTCTTTTTTAAGACGTAAGCGCAAAATACTTATCCTCATTCGCAAATAAATAAATTTTGAGCTTCTATAGTGTGTGTTCAATTAACTTTGTCCATGTTTTTCATCATTTATTCGAAAAGGAAGAAAGACAAACAAACATCATGCCAGAATGTTGCTGGGCAAGCTTTGACCTAACAACTTTGTGCAGAATTAAAATCCGTATCTTATTGCTTAACTTCATTTGTATTCAATTTACAGCGCTTTCAGAAGAAAACTTAGGGTCAACGACCTATATCATAATGTAAACTGGTTAGTTATTGTGAAAGAGGACGGGTATTTTGTTACTCAACCCCAATCGTGGAGGTGATAACACCTGGCTATAACAATGGCTCCGCATACCGGGCCCATTGTAATATCTTTAGTTAATGGTTTGCTAAAGTCTATACATATCCATTGGTCACTGATATTATGAAAGAGAAATTGATGTGACATTTTATTCATTTTTAAGAAAATGTGCAAGTTTTATTTAGGGCAACAGGCGGTTATGTCATGTTAATAATTTATCAATAATTTTACACTGGGTTTTGTCTTATCCCTTTGAAGGGACTACGGAATTTGTTATGCAGCTTGTTATTTGGTCTACGCCCCATAGTCTAAGGTGGACAATGAGTCCCGAGGACTGTATCTCCTGCCACACCGGGCAGAACCAGCTAACGACCGGTAGTTGAGTTAGAAGTTGCCCCTAAATGATTTCATCAGAACGAGAGAATGTTAATTCGTCACGTGAATGCAAGAAGGTCGTAAGTGCAATAAGCTGCTATTTGATACATCCGATACATTTGATACATCTATAGACTGTTACATAAGATTCCTCTGCTGTCTGGATTAGCTCTCACTTATGTGAAGGTATTAAAAGAGCAACAGAGAGTTACACAAGGGCCCAAGGCCAGTTCTGTTGTACAGTTGGGTGCAAATCAACTATTACACTTGTAATATTTTATTATCTATTTGAAATTTAGTCTGGGCGGTGATTGAATCTATATAACAATCTTATAATAATATTTCTTATTAATCTTATAATAATCTAATCTCACACCGAAATTTTAAAAACGATTAGTGCACTTTTTCCCGCTAAGTTAGTGCACTTTATTTTCCCGCTAAAACTTCCAATATGTTTTGTTTATACTCATATTGCCGTCCCTATTTATCATTTTGTTTTTTGTCATTCTAAAAGAGCACTCACGCGGTCGATGACATTCACATTCCAGATTATGGAAGGTACTCTTTATCTTTAAATTTAAAGAAAAACATCTGCTCCGGATCTTTGCAAAAATATTCCATAAAAGTTCCAATTTTCATCAATCCCATGGTAACACAAGATCTGTGACAATCTTGGCAGACCGGGCAGATGCCTTGCACCTAAGGCTAAACCTAGCGGTACAGATGGAGGTTCGCAAAAGTTTCTGGACCTTTTAGGCTCAAGGATATTTTGAAATCACTTTCATGTAGTAAAGCCGACGGCGCACAGGATTGCCAAATTATCTGCCGCTGTGGCATAATATATTCATATTTCCTAATGTTACCACGTCTAAACCACTTTTTCCATTGGCAGGATTAACGGCCTATCAGCAGCCCAGGCTGATGAATGAAGTGAATGAAATATATTTGTTAGGTAAATCCCAACAGATGTTTGTACTCCTGAGCAGGTTGAGGAAGATTATTTAGTGGGGGACTGTAGTGCACAGATCCATGTGAGTGTGCAAATCTGATAAAACTGTGAATTTTGGTAACAACGAGTACTTTATCATTGATATCAAAGAATTGAGGAATCACTTGTCACACCACTTTCATGGTCCAAGCATTAAGGTCAAAGATTTGCGTACGAAATGTGTAATAAAACGCAGTGTTTTTCATGGAAAACAAAGCTATGCCTTGGGACAACCTATTTGATTAGCGACTTTTAAGGTGGATATTCGAGAACAATAGACAATTAGCCGTGAATTTTCACAACAGGATATAAATTAAACAATAATTGATATTAAACATCATTATTTATAATTACAAAGTTGCACAAAAATATCAGGTATCCTTGTGTGTGTTTATAATAAGACTGCCAGAAAGCGAGTAATTGTTTGAATAATTTAAATTTTCAGAACATTTTCTTACCCAGAGTTGTAATACCTTGAAGCAGATGCTAAATAGCTCATGCTATTGTAATTTCATGGTATATACGTTGCAATATGAGGCAGAGGGTGGTTTGAATCCATCCCATGATGCATAGCATTGTTCCTATACCGTACTGTACAAAACTCGTCAGTATTAGGGCTAAAAAGTGTTCAACAAGTTTAGAACCACAGACATTTCATATCATGCAAAAAATCCCTAAGTACTAAACGCTTTGTGGGCTAAAATGAGCGTTAAAGTCACGGTTTTTAGGTTAAGAATTAGGATTTTTATTGTGATCAATGCCCCTATTGAGGTGAAATTTCCCAACCTGGTGGCATTGTGGATTGACCAATACACCCCTCTGTACGTCTGTGAGGTATGCTGGAACATAAATATATCCTTTATTGTTACACATTAAGCGTAATCTTTGCAATTATGAAAAGTGTAAAGTATGACGAGTGCCATGCTAGATTTCAGTGTCTGTAAGGCATATTGGTATACCTTTGGAATGCGATGCGTGCGACAGTCCCATTAAGCCCGAGGATCTTAGTTATATGCCACCATTCCACAATGGCCTATAACAAGACGTTTCGATAGATTACCCTAACACCGTCGAATTATCCGGAAACAAGACAAAAAAGTCAATATTGCTTCGTTCTTAAATATTTCAACCTTAACCAGTTTTTATCTTTGGCTAAGTACTTTTGAAAATTTAGTTGGCTAATTAATGTTTTTATTTTTTATGGATGTGCATTTGTGTGGGTTAGTCAGTTACTGTCTCAGTTGAGTCATGAGTCTGTGTGGTAATGCGTTTTATATTTCTTTGTGTGTAATGTGTGTTCGGGGTTGAGGGGATGGGTTGAGTGGATGAAGTTTGTGTGTAGGGGCAATGAGTAATGGTGATATTTTGTGGTGTTTTGGGCCTAGGATCAAAGTCGTATTGGCCCAGTACATCTCTTCCCGCTCCCATGGTCTATAACCCTTTTCGCTGTTGTGGTGCACTTATGGTTGGGCCCTTTGAAAGTGATTTTATTAATCAATGGTGCCCCTGCCAGGGTGCACATTGTCCTATTCGGTTTTTGTCTATTCTGTTGTGGGAAGGATGTGTTGTGACCATGCTATGATCAGATTTTGATAGTGCAAGAATTTTAGGAGTATTATATATAAAATTGTTTGGACCATCATCACTAGTGTGAATGTTTACATTTGATTGTTGCAATACCGTATTTTAATAATTTTGTTTATGTTTGTCTTAATCTGGCAAATAAAAGGAAATCAAATGACAAATATGAAATTTCAGTTAGAAACATACGATTGATCACTTTACTGTTTAATATACCTCCCCCCACCCCCCACCTGTTTACATTTGATGTGTATTCAATAGAAGAACTTCTTAAATAAATATATATATAATATATATAATATATATAATATATATTAAAAATTTATAGTATTCATTTTTATGTTTTTTGGTTTTTTTAATTTTACATTTTTTGTCCGTAATTTTAAAGAAATTTGCAAAGAATCTTGAAAAACAATTACAAAATAAATAGAGCATTTGGATCTTGAAATTTCTCAAGCTTTTGTTGTAAAGATGTTGTTTTTTAATAAACAATTCAAATTAAATTCTATTGTTAATAACAAATCAATTCCTTTAATGTAAATTGCAAAATCTGACTTTTAAATTGCCAATTTTCTGTTTTGCGTTAGAGGAACTTTGGGACTTAATTAATCGTTAGTATTTTCTCAACACTAATAGTTGTTTTTACTTTATTCAAATTCATCTGACTAATTAATCATTGTTTAAAAAACCATATATGACAATGGTATGTGAATCAGAGTCAGTGATATAGGCCGTCGATCGTTGGGCGTTTGTGGCTTTGGAACTTTAGGAACCGGAATTATGGCCGCAGTGAGAGTTTTCACTGATGGAATATCTCGGCAGGCAATTATTAAAGATTTGGGTGAGAGGGGTCGCAATCTCAAACGCAAATTCCTAATAAGCTTGATAGAGATCGCTCTTGACTGGGACGTCGTAAGTTTTGTAACTCTTTTAAAACCTTCAACATGAGTAATCACAGGCGGTGGTCAAAATGGATGTATTAAGGAAGCTCTTGAAAATTCAAGAGTAATAACGAGGTACACCACATAGCGGGAAATGCTCACATAACATGTAAGTTTGCTCCAACATCGCCGAACCACAGCTCGGGATCTCCATTGGTAATATTGGTTTCGTTTTACGATTATAATAAGTTATTGATTTAATTCACAGGGTTTCGTGTACATAGACGGATCGATCATTTATTCAAAAAAATTATAATTAAGTCGAAGACAAGCATTAAACTTGTATTATTGAAAGATAATTGTCATAGAATTACTTGTGGGCTGAAATATTTTAAAAGAAATCGTCCATGGTATCAAAATGCAACAAAACTTGCAACTTAATGAAAATTTAGCTGAAAATCCAAGATGGCGGCTGTGAATCTAATGTTTTTCAGGTGCTCACAAAAATAGTCATCAGAAGGAAATTAAGTGGAAGACAAGCCATTGACATGCTTTATATGAAAGACAAATTGGATAAGGATTAGTTAAAGACTAAAAAAATTCAAGGAAAAATTCGTCCTTGGTTTCCAAATTCACAAAATATAGGAATATTGGTCAAACATCCAAAATGGCCGATATGCAATAAATGATCAGGTCCGAACCCTGTAAATTATGTTTATGCCATTTTCCTGGTGATGCATTTTAAGACGATTTATGTTTTCTCAAAGAAGTTAAGTTTCGCCTTCTTTATTTCGGTAGCAACATATTTTTCAGTTCTTCATACTTCCCCACGTCCCCAAATTGAATGCCTTCTGACGTCGTTTCATACTTTTGCGGAATAAATTACTCATTCATTCCTTATCAGTTGTTGTAAGTTTTACTCTCTAAATATAAAAAGAGTGAAAATCTTATTCCACTCAAAAAGAGTGTTTCAAACCACTCAAAAATAGTTACATGACGTTAATCCACTGCACAAAGAGAGAAAGCACTGACCTTTCACTCCAAAAAGAGTGAAAAAAGAGTGAGAGTGAACACTACTCTAAAATGTGTTGTCCTCCATTTAACTCTTTAAAGAGTAGACATTCACTTGTTTGAAGTGAACTTTACTCCTCTTTGAGTGAATATTTAGTAGAACAAGTTAAATATTGAAATGTGTATCTGTCAGACACTTCACTGCCTTGATTTCCAGACATCGGACAATGCAATAGTGTCAGTTGATGTTGATTTGGTTTGCTACGAAAACTAAGGTGGTGACACCTGAAATCTTTCAACTGGCATTAAAAAATAACAATTTGCCCGCGCTCCAGATGAAAAGGAATCTGAAGTGTGTTTCTCCTCCGTATTCCGGGCCGATTGTTGAAAATCTTTAGCTCCATGATTTGCTGAAATCTATGTGTATCCATTGGTCACTGATATTGGGGAAAAGAAATGTAAGGTGATTTTTTTTCCATTTTTCAAAGAAAATGTGCACGTTTTATTTGGGAAAGAGACGGTTTGATTTTAATAATTCATTATGAATTTACACTTGTTGCCCTCCTCCCCCTTTTGGGACTACGAAACAACAGTATAGAAGCTCATGCCCCATAGTCTACCTCCGACAATGGATCTGGTCTATCCATCGAACGTGAAGTATTTCAGGCTAAAAAAACAACAACCAGCACCACCCTTTTCTCTCGGTTATATGATTTTCTTGATCCGCTACATAATGTCTCCTTGTGAATATAACTTCTTGCACATCTTTTGATGTAGTTCACCAACTTGGCGCCTTTGTTCCTTTAAAAGAGCATTGTCAAATGACCACTGACAGACATTAATGAAGAAAACATTAAAAAGTCTATCCCATGAGGTACAATGCTTGATTATAGGTAAGCAACTCCTCGTATCTCAAATCAGATGCTTTACCAACTTGGAGCTTTCTTTCCCTCCAAAGCATTATCAGGCGACTGATGGGAGACACTAATAAACAAAACGAAAACGTACACTTAATAAACATGACGAAGTGAGCAGCTTTTCGCATGTCAAGTGATTAAGAAAACATCTAAACATCTAAGGCAATGGGAAAAGACATCTGTGGCAATGCTCTGTATCACGAACCTGATACCTTTGTTTCACTGGAAAAAAGGTACGCTGTTAGAAAACTTGCAATACCGTATTAAATGTGCAGATTTTTCTTTATTCTGCACGTGAAATAGATATTATTATATTACAGAAATATAATATTTCCACCATAAAATATACATTGGAGAAGGTCACAATTTTACTTTGCTGAAAACGGATAAGAAATAAAGAGTGATACGGTATTAGTTTATGGGCGAGATTTTATTTTAGCGGCGGGATTTTGACAAAGAATTCGAATCAAGTCGACGTGATAGAGGCAACTATTGATTGAGCTCCGGGAATGTTTAATATTTACTTCCAAGATGCCTTCAGCTGATCGAAACGCGCAACCATATTTGCCTTCTTGGCAAAAATAGGCACTGTCAATGTTTCTCTATGAAATGAACACTGCGATAGTAGCCACTGTATCATGCACTAGGTAAACTACTTTTATTTGAATATACATTAAGCTTTCAAAAATAAAAAAGCTATTAAAATTGTATAAAGCATTAAATATCACTCAAAAAAACTACAGACCATTTTCCTAGATAAAATAGAAACGAAAAAAATGAGGCTACAAAGCGCCAAAACATAACCACCGATGTTGATTGATCGTAATCACGAGAAAAATCACCGTTGACCCCAAAAATTCCTTTTTCTCTCTCTCTACAATAGCATTTTATGATGTAAAGTGACGTGTAAATTGACTTTTTGAATGAATAAAGAATTTACTCCACTACACAACAATTGCACTCTCAGTAAACACAAAAGTATTCCAAGTGTGAATCACTTCTGTTAGATATTATTCTTCCACTGCAAAATCATTGATGCGTAGATCGGCAATTCACATGTTCAGAAAGAGGTTTTCAACGTGGCCTTATTCAAGGGATTTTCCAAATCAAGGGCAATGGCTGAAGGGTAGTAATTGAGAATAAGTGTGCTTTACTTGCCGAACGATCTAAAAAATTATTAAAATAGCACCTTCTTAAGGTACCTTATTGGTACAAAATGTATTTATGTGGGCCACATACGTGATGATGACGACCTTGGCTATACCTCCATACGGGAATCAGTTCTTCCTTCCATGTGTGTAGTATGAAGTTTTTATGGATAACCCATTTCTTAAGCCAATATCAGTATTTTTTTCTAAAGATAAACAAACACAGTCTTCAATTTAATTTTTGATTGTTCTATTAAAATTGTTGTAAAATCCTCTGTTAGAAATGTTTTAATGTCTGTTTCCCTCAAAAATACAATAATATTTTGTTAATATGATGCTACCAAATCCAACATCTCAAATTTGAAAATAAATGACTGATTGCGGCTTTTTAAATGGGCTTTTCCTTACCCACAGGAAGTGCAATGTAAGGATGATCCCTACTGCGTTGAAATTATTTTGAGACTACTTCATTAGAGTGCGTAATTGTAATAATCTCCAATTTTATTAGAAAAAACAGGCTTTACGCTATTTACGCTTTTATATCATTTTCCCTCATCCTGAAAACATTCCACCTAATCATAATTTAACTAACTTTTAAATCGAAGTCAACATATAAGGCAATTCGATTTGTTGTTCCATGTTTGAAACATACTTTCCTCGACTTCTCTTTCCTAATATTTTGACGGATTAGCTTTAAGTCCATTTCCGTAAATTCTAGACAATCATTTGTATTACAGTTCTACAGTTAGAAATCATCTTTGTCGAAACAAGCGGTAATTTCCCATGAGTTGAGTTCTCTTGCAATTTGTTCGTCCTTAGTGACAAGCGTTTTATCAATAGGACCCTCGCTGAAACCGCCGTCGTCTGTAAGTGGCCTTGTTCAAGTGTATTCTAATTTCGGTTTATTCCAATAGTGCTGTGAATATTCGATCTTTTCCTCCCTATTATCAATGCCTTGGGCACTTTAATACCTGAATCTTTGTCATAATAACCCATTTTGATCATACCACGTTCGCCGTTCTTTAATGTTCTGTACTTTCCATATCAGGCGTGTTGTCACGAATTCTGACAGCACACATATTGCAACATACATAGAATAATTTTAGTATTAAAAGCACAAATTTTGAATCGGTTAAGAAGCACCACTACTCACGATGTGTCTGCTGGAATATTGTTGATCAATATTTATAGCAATGGCGGCGGCGGGTGGTTGTGCTGGTGCTGGATGAAGTGCTAGCAGTGGTGGTGGTGGTAGTGGTGGTGGTCGTGGTGGCGGCGGCGACGGCGACGGTGGTGGTGGTGGGGGTGAAGGATGTGGTGGTGGTGGTGGTGGTGCTGGTGGCGGAGGTAGTGGTGGTACTGGTGGCAATGGTGGTGGTGGCGGCGGCGGTTGTGGCGGTTGTGGCAGCGGCGGTGGCGGTGGTGGTGGTGGTGCTACTGCTGCTGCTTCTGCTGGCAGTGGTGGCGGTGGCGGTAGTGATGGCGGCGGCGGCGGCGGTGGTGGTGGTGCTGCTGCTACTGCTGCTGCTGGTGGCGCTGGCGGCGGTGGCGGTAGTGGTGAGGCAGCGGCGGTGGCGGCGCGGCGGTGGCAGCGATGGCGGTGGCGGTTCTCCAGCAGCGACAGCAGCAGTAGTATCAGTGATAAATAAACAGCTATAAGATGGACAGTAAAGTAAAGGAATGTCTACATCATCGCTATATCTGTGAAAATAATTTCCTTTCATGAACCTCTGTGACGTTTGTTTTATCATTAAAGCTCTCGCTTGTCTTCTCTTTTTCCTTCCTTTCTTCAGCTTTGTGATTACTTCACCTGACACAATTTCCGATATTTTCCGACTCCTCTTCCCTTTGACCCATATTGTCACTCATGTTCGATCACACTTTGCAGCACATAAAGAGAATATGATTACTTACTCGATTTCATTTTTGTGCCTATTTACATGTTGTGACTTCTTTATTTATGGTTAACAGTAAATTTGTACTTTTGCTCTAGTTTTTCTCTCTCACCAAAAATGTATTAAAATACACTCTAAATTTCAGGATT